>JAODJU010000018.1:22867489-22884226 GCA_026776725.1 Gnathonemus echidnorhynchus
GTGATTAAAAGCCTGCTCTCCTGAGGAGATCAGAACTGTTTAATTTTTCAGTAAGTAAATAAAGACCCGGCAGTGATAATATATAGATCTGGGCTGTTTTTCCCCAGGCTTGTGCCTTGGAAGCAGCTTTTATAAATCTTTTCCACAGACTGCAGGATATTCCATTTTGAATTTAAAGCATTTATAGTAAATTTCCCTGTAACATAAACCCTTTGATTTTTTTGATGTATTTATATAGATTATAGAGCTGTATCTGTCAGGAACGTATCAGCTACAAATTCACGTTATAGCATTAGCCTGTGGGGATGTCATATTAACCATAACTCATCTCTTTTATTTATCTGTGGACTCTTAGCTTATTAAAGCAGCACTAGTACCCTTGCTGTAGTACCCTTGAAGGTGATTTAAAATATTGGGTCTATAAATGGGCGAAAATGGATTTTCTTTGGTTAAAAACAACGTATAGGAAACAAATATATATTAGACCTCTACTGTTCCCTTAACGGTTTTGTTTACATGGGATATTTGAGCAGTAATTCTATGACACAGGAAGGACACCACATCTTAAGAATCTGTTATGGTTCTCTGCTCTGCAAAGTGGGCTTGAATGTACAGGAGCTCAGGGACCCTCTGGAGGTTGGGTTGTTTTGGGTGGGCGGAGCAAGTGAAGCCCCACCCCCCACACAGATGGCCTGGGGTGGGGCCAGTGGCAGGGACAGTAGGGGAGGGGAGGAGGGGCTAGCAATTCTGCAAGGTGTGCGTTTTGTGAAGGCAGGGAAGCGTCAAGACGGAACAAGCCAGCTTCCTTGTAGAGGGATTCATCCCAAGGACAAGGCGTTTCTGCCAGCAAAGCTGCCCTCCCCCCTTCCCTGCATGAAGACGGCACAGGTTCACCCAGTGGCTTAAAAATAGACCTGTACCGTGCCTCTCAGACCCAAAAATAAAAGATGTAAGGTCATTGTCACTGTTTGGGGATATGGCTCTGAACGTAACACTATTTTGTAATAAAACTGTTTTCGGTATGCGGGCTAATGGCCTTGACACTGAATGTGATTTTATTGCCACACCATCTGTTTGTTCCGGGTGAGCTGTGCATCTCGTTAATTCTCCTTTGCTGCTGTTCATGCTGTTGCTGTATTTTAAGCCGTTATTGACCATTGTTTTGATTCGCTTGCCTGTTGGATGCCGATCCCCAGATCTCCAGAGCTTTATATTTCCCTCAGCAGATTACATACCTAGACTTGAGAATTTCCTGCAAACTGAAATGCTGCTATCCGCTGGTGTGTGTATGTGCCCGTGCATTCGCATGGGCAGTGTTGTGGTAAATTATGAGCTGTGCTTTTCCCAGTTGTTTAAAAGCACTGGCTGATTTACTATTCACCATGGTTCAGGGGAGGGCATCGCTATCGCAACAGACAGGTTGATAACCGTGCATCATTTTCTTTAGTCACTCTAATTGCATTTTTTCCCAGGAATTTCTTCTGTGGGCGCGTGTGCCAGCAGATGTTCCAGACATTCTGACTACCAACCTCACACCGCTGCATGGACTCATTAAAAGTACATTATCGAAACAGGGTGATGTCGCAGGTTGGCTGGATGCAGGATGTGAGCTGTTTCACTGAGTATAGGATAGAATGGTGCAGACCAATGTTTCTCAACCTGGTCTTTTGGGACCCCAGACGGTCCATGTTTCTGTACCCTCTCAACTCCTCGCTAAGCAGTCCACAAGGATCAAAAACGTTGACCATCTGGGGGTTCCTGAGGACCGGGTTGAGAAACACTGGTTTATTCAAACAGCTACCCCATATCGCATGCAAACATCTGGTAATCGGAAGCTGTCCATGCAGTGACCTGCGTTCAGCCTAGTTGAACAGTGTGTAGCGTGCAGGTTAAGGGCACTCTACAGTGCTTACCTTTGACCCGCTGTTGTATTCTATAACAAAGTTGCTCAACTGGAATGACTCAGAGATGCAGTTTCTGTGCATATACAGAAGTACAGTTTGGAAGAGTGTATGCTAAAAGGCTAACTGGGGAGGGGGTGTGTGAAATGCATCGCAGTGGTTAAGTGACTGGAAAGGCATCTATAGTTAGAGCAGTGGACTATGTGCCTTCAGGTTCATCCAGTGGGATCTCAGAGGAGACACTTGAGTTCTTCATCAAGGTGACTCTAACCAGTGAAGTCTTGCTGTAGAAGAGCCCGTTAAGTATTCTAACCAACGTGCACTAATTACTAATCAGTCAGTTCTGTTGGTCTTTCACTAATCCTCGTCTGAATGCCACGCAAGCTTGCAGTGTTTGGAGCGAGGGCACTACTGGGGCACATTCCGCAGTTGTGAAATAAAAATGAAACGATTGTTTTATTTTCCGTGTGTATGAGTAGAGTTACATTGCAATGCTTCTTTCGAATATCCCCTCTCGCTCTCCTTTTGAGACATACACATACATGCATGCTGGTGAGAGTGTCCTTGGGGCCTGAGCGCAGGGTCAGTCATTTATCTGGCAGCCTAAGAGCGATGGGGGGTTAAGGGCCTTGCCTGAGGGCCAGACAGCAGCATCAACCTGCCAGCCCCAGGACTGGAAACGGCAGCCTTCCACTCACGGGCAAGGGGTCCCAACCTGCTGGAAAATGTGCTCACAGGCAGAGGAGGAGAGAAGATCTCCAAAGCAGAGGTCATGGAGAAGACCCCCGAAGCATGCCCCAGCTCCAGGCAATACCCCCCCCCCCCCCCCCCCCCCAGGAAAACCCCCCCCCCCCCCCAACACCACCACCTATGTCCCGCAGAAGGGCAGCTGCATCGTTGCTGACATACCAAGTGAGAGTTCTTAAGTGAGATGAACCAAGGAAAGCAGGAATTTGGGAGGTAGAATGAAAGTGGGATGGAAAAAGATGGAAAGGGGACAATATAAAGAGAGGATAGATATATCTGGGGGTGTGCACTAAGGAGATGAAATAAAGGAGGGAAAATATATTTAGGGTAGGGGGGAGCCTGTGTCATGAGAGGAGCTGGACTAGAATAAGGTAACTGTGTGGGCAAGCGAGAAAGCCAATGGCTTAGAGTCACCAACTGTGGAGGTCCTTGGTTTGACACCACCTACTGTGTGCTGATTGGTCAGTAGCCTGTCAACCACTGCGCAACCTGTATTTTTTTTATTTAAGCTCCTGTAGCTCAACAAGTCGAGCATTATGCTAACAACGTAAAGGTTTTGGGTTCAAGCGTCAGATAAATGACAATGTTAATATGGGACAGGATTTGTCCTGTAATATTCCTTCAGATTGAAAATGGGAGATGGGTAGAGCAACCTTCAAAATGCCGGTGACGACACACACAGAGCAAAAACTGAAGAAGATCTGAAGACACGTATAAGGAAAGTTGAGCAAAAAGATGGGACTTCAGCTAAATGGAAAGCAAAGTTTTCAGGACCAGCAGGTAACTTTAGTGTTGATGGTGAAGATGTAGAGGAAATAGACAGCTTTGCCTCCTTGAAACAAAAACAAAGGATCCTGCAGTCAAATATGTCACAGTTACAATGAAGGCCCAGGGGGAAGAGTCTTCAAAATACTGACACATCTTGGAGAACAAAGATCAGAATTTGTATTGTGCAGAATATGGTAGGAAGAGTAACGTTTGAACTTGGTGCTGAAGTAGGGTTTTAAGAACATTGTGGGAAACAAACAACTCAAGTGTCAGCTTTGACTTGAAGCATAAATGACCAGACTGAAGTTGCCTTATTTTGGGCATATTATGTGAAGACCCAGTGCAATGGTGAAGACCATACTTCTTGGAAAACTTGAAACTAAAATAGGATGAGGATGACCTGCAGTTAGATGGATAGGCTCTTCACGGTGAACATGTCCTTGGAAAGCCTGGCGTCGGGCAGAACATTCTAGAGGAATGTTGTCTATATGATTGCCAAGAGTCAGCGTTGACTTGAAAGCTGGTAATAGGTGTGGGTGGGGGCTGAGGCTGAGCTACGTTAGTGATGACCATGCAGCCTGGAAGAGTCTGGGGGGGATAATGTCCAGCCTCCTTTGCAGGCAAGCCAATAGTCCTGTGTCATGTCCGCACCTATAGGGGGCTGTAAGGTGTTGGTAAGCCGGCCCCATCCTGTCAGGCCTGTGCTTTGGGTGTGTACACGCGTGTACAAAGCTATGTAAGGGGGAATTCTTATATATCTCTTATAGGATTAGATTTGGGTTGTCGTTCATGGGAGTGTATGGAGTTTGAGTTCTGGCATAGGGTTAATGGTGCATGCTGGGAGTATTTTCAGGATGGGGTTCAGTTATTCCCAAAATCAGGGTGGGATCATCCATGTTTTGGCAGTAACCTTTGAGTTTAAACTAGTACTGTTGGTTATTAACATCGAGTGATTATCTCCCTAATGTGAATTATGAACCATCAGTCATGTAGTTTATTGCATTATGCTGGGATCTGGGGCTATTCTAAGGTTTTCTAAGGTGGGGGATCATAAGAAATGTAATTTTATGCACAGGGGCTAGCCTTATTAGCCAATGATATGTTTTCAATTGGCTTCCGTCATGGCTTGTTGCAGTATACCGGGATTAGGCTGAAGTGTGTCCCTTACTATGTCGTGTATAATGGAGGAGCTGGGACTGTGGGCTGTCTGTGGGTCCACTGCCCTGGGTTGGGAATCATGCTTCATGGTGCTCTGGATCATGGGGGGCCGTAACATAACAAGGGGCCCGGCATGCATTCCAAGATGGGGAGGACTGAAAATGAGAAACCCGGCTGCAGGCATGAGCCGTCAATCACACGGTGAGCAGCTGTTGGCTTGGATGCTGATGTGGAGGACAGCCATCACTGCCCTCACTGCTCTATAATCAGTCCCAGTCCCCTCTCTTACCCTCTCACTCGTTATGCTGTCTGGTTAAAGCTGATCTCATAACAGTGGGCCCACGTAATGGCCTTTGACGTGAGAGACGTCCTGCTTATCTATCCTGTTTTTCAGCCGATGATGCTGTGGCCTAGTGAATGGTCACCCACTTTGTCACACCTCCGTGTAACAGGGTGGTGGAGCCTTGATGGTGGTTTGGTAACATTTACCAGTTACTGTACAGGGATGAGAAACCATTTTCAGAGGCGGAGTCCCGTGTTAATCTTCTGTTTCTCCTGCGTGCTGATATGCGTACTTGTTCATTCATGTTTACGAGCTCGAGTTTGTGTTCTGTATAGCTGGGACCAATGTTTTAAAGTGCAGCAATGATTTTGTAAGAATTAGTTCCTTTTGAAAGAGAAAGGTCAAGTACTGTATAGACCCTTCCAAATTTATTGCTTTTATTTAAAAATTGATTAAACAAAAGGGAGTTTAAATGTAATGCTTGGTCTTCTATGTATAGCCATAGAAAATCTCCATAGTCTATAATTAAATGCTGCAACTACAGTTACATTTTGCGACCGATCTATAATTTCTGAATTTATCCAGAGAACTGAGGTATATTCGAATAGTTGAATGTTATTCTTACTGTGTGTACAATATTCTATTCTATTCTATTCTATTCTATTCTATTCTATTCTATTCACTTCCACCATTTAGAACTTATAATTGAACTAATATATTCTGAAAATGCAAATTACTTATGTATAGGCTACGAATAATACTGTGGAGATTCTAGCAATTTGGGGATATTTAGTCATTTTCACCAGGGGTCCTACTCTCATTTTATTGTACTTTGTTCTGGCTCCCTTGCCCTGCAGTGGCCTTTCACTGCCCTTCTAGAAAATTCTCTGCACTCGTAGCTACAGAGCACATTGTGTGTGTATGTGGTCTGTTTTGTCACTGGGGTCAGGTCACATTCAGCCAGCTGACTTAATGAAGTTGAAGTCCTGTTTGTTTCAGTACCCAAATGTTTTACATAAAAAAGAAAAATATATAAATAAAACCCCTTTTTTGGGTCAGCTGTCTTTAGAAGCCCCTTCTTCTGGGGTGTGTGGAGTTTAAGCCCCTGAGTTTGTGTGATGTTTTTAACCTTTCGTGCTGGCTGTCATTTGGACTGCCAGCCTCATTTCCAATTTGCCTGCTGGCCAATGAGATCCGAAGCTCTCCTCTGCATAAAGGTCAATGGGCAGAACCATTCTGTCATTTCAGACTCTGAATGCCCGAATGCCATTCCATTCTGAGAATTCTTTCTTCTGTTCCATCTCATACCTTGAAGATTCTCATTTTTTTCTGCCATGACCATTTTACCTGGCTCTCCTGTGTTCTGAGGGGGGATGGCATCCATTCGGAAGGGGAAGACCCCCTCCCTCCATTAATTAAAATCATACTTCATTAAAATTCCATGTCATGCTATTGGCTTTACTTTGACGGTGTTTACTAGGGCCCCCACAAACATAACCTTTGGATGGCCTTTTTCAGACGTAGCCTGAGGTACCTGCGGTGCAGTAGAACAGCAGGTGATGGGCATCCTCTGGCCCTTCCAGGCCCCTCTTCCAGGGGAAAGGCAGAGGAAGGAGCCCCATACCTGCACAGAATAATCTTAAAGGGCTAAAATAGCTTCCCCCTGCCCTTTTTAGGCTGTTTCACAGCAAGCCAAAGCCCATGGCCTGATTAGCCTGGCCTAGAAACAGCCACATGTGCTAGACCTACGTGTCATGTGATTCCCCCCCCCCCCCTCCCTTTTTATTTATTTATTTAATTTATTTATTTATTTTCCTCTGTCAGTGCATTATTGGCATGAAGAGGATTTCAGTTACTACTAAAGCAAAACATAACATGTCACAAATGCATAAATGGAGTGGCTAATTAGCACAGACCTTCGAGATGATAAACAAAATGCTGAATAAGAAGTGATTAGTATAAACACACAGATACACACACACACACACTAAATATGACTGACATGCCTCTCTCCCTTTCTCCCTGTTTAGTGAAGACGGCCATGTTGTAAAGTGGTTCTGCTTTCTACACTCCTTTTACTCGGTCGGCTCTATTAGACATGTACTATAGCTGTATCCAGTAGTCCACTGCATGACCGTGACAGCTTGACTTCCTGTAACTTTCTGTCTGGGATCTCTGATGGGGTTTCTGTGTATCTTGGCCATTGCTGTCACTCCCGGGGTCTCGTCGGTCCCAGACAGAGACGGTGTAGGTGTAGGTGTAGCTTTATGTATATCTGTTCGACAGTGATCAACGAAGGGGCGATTCAGAGCTGATGTGGGATGTTTGGATGGGTTGGGGGGAATTGGGGGGGGGGGGTGGGGGGACACTGATGGATTGTTCCATTGCACAGTGTGATGCTCAGCAAAATTCTTGTGCCGTGTGGAACCGCACAGGCTCTCTTAGGAAACCCCTAACCTCCTTCCGTCTGAAGGAAAGCTCTCGGCCGCTTGGGCAGTCCGCCGAGTTCTAGCTTGACCCCGAGAACGACCCGGCAGGCAGCCCTAGGTGCAGCCGTCTGTAGTCGTGCAGCGGTCAGCGGGGTGGGGCGTCCTGGGCATCGCCGCTTCCTGACTTACAGGATATGACACGGTGGCGCCTCTACTGCAGTGACAGGAAGTTACTTTGGAACATGACTTGTCAGGGAGAGAGAGGTGCTGTAGCACGGCGCTCACAACGGATGTTGCCGCTACTGATGTCTTTAAGCTGGTGAGGCGCCGCGTTGTAAAAACAGCATGATGTGCTGTCTGTTCCAGTAAGATCCTTCATGTGGTGTGCGGGGGGGGGCGTTTACTCTGCTACGTTCTAACGGTACCAAATCACAGAATCTTGCTCTTCCTGAAAACCAGCCTAATTTATTGAGTACAGATGAAGCAATGGAAGTATGATGTACAGAAATAAGAGATCAGTCCTTATAGAGACGAATTTGGTGGGGGGGGTGGAGCTGCAGTCATTGCTGGAGCCCTACCTACAGCATATAATGCTGTTGAAATCACCAGAAAAAAAAACAAAACATTTTGGACCCTTTACAACTTGGGCTAAAGCTTAGGTTAGTCTGTGCATAAGTCTGGCCTGGTTCGTGGATATAAACCAGGGCTGTTCAAATCACGGTCCTCAAGAGCCGAGCGCTGCTGATTTTCCAGCCTTCCGTTACCTGTGAGCCAGGTTTGAATCCTCTGCGCTCGATCAGGATCGGTAATCATTAGACTAACTGCCTGGTAGAACTGAAAATAAGGCCTGGATTAGAAATTGAGGCTCAGATTTGAAGAGCCCTGATATAAACCATGCGAAAGAAACTCGATGTGAATCGTCACGCCCACTTTGGCCCTTGATCTTCCGTCAGGAGCTGGCCGACATGCGGCACGTCCATTCCAAGCTGAAGAAGCAGTACCAGGAGAAGACGGCGGAGCTGGCCCACGCCAACCGGCGGGTGGAGCAGCACGAGGCCGAGGTGAAGAAGCTCCGGCTGAGGGTGGAGGAGCTGAAGAAGGAGCTGGGCCAGGCGGAGGACGAGGTTGGCCATTAGCGGGTCGTAGGGCGCTGGTGGGCACGGGTCGGTGGAGCGGTTAGGGGATGTGGGCGCACGGCCCATTGATCCCCTAATTGGCCGGCTGGTCTGCTGGAGGTGGCAGGCGGGACGGGCTCGACCTGCATGTGCTGGCCCCAGAATCTTACTGGAGGTTTCGCAGCTAGTGAGCTGCATCTCCCACTGTCACTTTCGTGTGTGCTGGCCAGCTGGTTCTGGGAGGGTGGCACCAAAAGCTGGGAATTCAGCCTCGAGCTGCTTGCAGACCAATTCAAGGTTCTCCAGAAAACAGAAAATGAATTTTTAATCAATTCTTTGTTAGTACAACAAAATGTGCTGATTACTGATCTTATTTTGTAGACTCCCAAAGTTGACACGCTCCTTTGTCAACTTTTACTTAGGAAAAAAGATGCCAGTAGCTCATGTGAAACAGATGCTCGTTGGGTTAACTCTGGTTATTGCCTCTTTGTGTATTAGCGTGTCCCCTGAGTGGCTAATCCTCCCCCCGCTCTCCCCCTGCTTCAGCTGGATGAAGCTCATAACCAGACACGCAAGCTGCAGAGGTCTCTGGATGAGCAGGTGGAGCAGTCGGAGAACCTGCAGGTGCAGCTGGAGCATCTGCAGTCCAGGTCAGTGCAGACATTTCGCAGGCAGCTCTCCACCCGGTGGGACTTCAGTAGAACTGCTGGTTTGTGGACCTTTAGGTTAGTGTGTGTGATTAAGCAGCTGTGCCTGTAACCTATTGGCTGGTGGCTGTTGGAATGATTCCAGTGAAACAAAAAAAAACACTTTGAGTAGAGTAATGTAGTAGTTAAGAGTTTACATTAAAAATAATTATACAGTATTTACAGTGCCCCCTACCAAAATACAGTAGTAAGGTGGGCTAAAGCTTGGGTATTCTTAAGAAATACACAGGTACTGTTATCATGTGCATTTGGAAAAAAATATTCCAAGTATTATTTACTGTACGTATCAAAATTTTAACTTGACGAGATCTTATTTGCAAATCATTCTACGCTATTGTGTTATTTTCATGGCAGTTAATCAATTAACTCTGTAATCTATTAAAATGCCTTTTTATACTTTGTTTTTGAGGTATTTTCTTAATCCTACTTTCTGATTTCAAATGGGAAAGGGTATATAAAGTCTATTCTGCACCAGTCTGTTTAATCTGAAACTACCTATCGACGCTAAGTTTAGCCTATTGATAGATATACGTTTCTGAGGCTAGTGGAACAAATAAATATACATTAGCTGTATATTTGTATATATGTGAATCCTAAAGGTATTGAATAAAAGTTACAGTTTGATGTATCATTCTCTAGTCTTTTAATCTATTTGATTTATCACAAATACATAAAGCATACATACTTCAAATATTGTCTCTTTTATGGTCAAATGGGCAAAAACTGCTCATTGCATTTTCAAATATAAATGTGGCTGGGAGGTAAGTTACAGTGAAACTCACTAATTAATTGCCTTTTTAAAGTGTAATAGAGTTACATGAAAAAATTTTCCCAGAACAAAGTGTGCATAATGAAAAGCCAGGCGAAGGTCACGCTGATGTGTGTTGCTTATGTTTTCCTGGTTTTTCCCAATTTACAACATGTTCTTCATGCAGTCAAAAAAATCAGGGTTTCTGAATTGCCCATAGTGTATGATCGTCTGTCCGTCTGTCTGTCTGTTGGGCTGGGTATGGGGGTGGTTGTTATGCATGCATTACATTGTAGGGACTAAATGTCCCCACAACGTGGTGATAACCTGTTATTTTGAGGCCGTAGGGACCACAAGGGGAAACTCAATTTTATTAAAATCTGTGGCTGCAGTCAAAAAACTGCATATGCCAAAAGACTTGTATTTTGTTTGGTTACTTATAGTTATGGTTAGGGCTGGGTCGGGGTTAAGGTCATCATGGGTTAGAGTTTTCCCCATAGAGATGAATGGAGAGTCCCCACAATGATATGCATGCAAGCATCCCTTTGATCTGTGTCCTGTTGCTTCCTTCCTGGACAGAATTTGCATAACACCGGCCTGGTTGTATGGAAGATAAAAGAAAAAAAAAACCTTACGTGCAAAAAAATGTCTGGTTAGTCAATAAATGTGTGAGAGGCCAGTAAGCCGAGTCTCTACTGAAAACCAGTCCTCTTTGTCTTACAGTAAAGGGTGGCTCGCGACTAGATTTGCATGAATGTGTTTATTAAAGACAACAATTCTAACATTAAATTCGTAATATTTCCTGCCATAATGGTGTTTTAGAGATTCAAAAATCAGAAAACTGAATGAAATGGGAAGCATTAGGGCCAGAGCAGGGGCAGATAATCCTCTCGCAAACATTGTACACCGGTACGGTCTGACAGTAAGCCAGCTTCTGAGGGGCCTCTGTAGCCAGCATAATGTGACAAGCAAGCTGGTGTGTTTGATCTCACTGCCACAGGTCCCCCTACAGTCAGCGTTACATCGTTAGCACTGGCAGCCAATCGCAGGCTTCCGCTGCTCGCGGCTGGCCACTCAGCAGCCTGTTACCATAGCAACAGAGCGAGTTCGTCCCACCCTTAAGCAGTGGAGGATGCTGTTGTAAGCCCTCTGGAACAATGCCACCCCTTCCAGCATGTGAGAAATTCAACCTTCGCTTCCCAGCAAATCTATTATAATTGAGTCCCGGGATTTTGGAAATAAGGTTTTTTGGATGACTTCTTTACAATAAAGATTAAATATTGAGTAATACAGGGAAATTATTACCGTGGTGGAATTTAAGTAAATTTCACCATGCCGTGGTCAGAAGTTGAATCAGTCAGTTAGAAGAAGCCTTTTGGTTTGAATTCTTTCTTTCATGCTCTGCAGTGCTGCAGCTCCTTGCTGCTGTCTGTTCAGTTTTGTGCTGGGTTGCCAGTCCCATGCTGATCCCAGACCACTCTCTTTTATGCTCTGGGGGGGGGGGGCAGTACACAGCCTTCCATTTTCTCCCCTCTGCTGCCTCTCCATCTGGGATGTAGCAGTCCAGGCTCGGAGATGCAGTTGTTACTGATGCTCGGGTGGCCCGTTCTACCCAGTCAGGCATGCTCTGATTGGCTGGATGAAGGATGCAGTGGCGGTCTGGACCGTCCCCGGTTCAGATCGCAGGGCTGAGATGGTCCCTGCTGGTGTTGCTGCTTCACTCTATAGTTCATTGCCTTTAATGGCTTCTCCCCAATCAGAAATCTCCGGAAGAGCCTGAGAGCTGACAGCAGACTGCAGAGCTATGGATGGGGGAGCACATGACCAGCGAGTTGTCAGTTCCAGCTTTAATAATCCCCCCACCCCGACAATGCTATTGCCGGTTCCTTTGCATTATGGAGCATGGACAGATATCCATAGGTTATCATAATGATCTGAAAGCTGGGTGGTACAAGGCAAGGCGGATGTAAACACCTCAGTGTCGCCCTCTATCAAAGGGGTTTGACATAACACTTGTGACAGCGCCATGAAAGTGAATGGGGGTTTGAAAGGTGACCATCTCTCCCTCCCCCTTGTTTAGCAGTGCCCCCTCCCGTCCGACTTGTCCCCATTCCGTTGCTTTCTCCCCCCACGGTGTCGATGCCTCCTATACTGTAATCTCCCCCGTCAGCTGCTCCGGCCCTCCGGCCGCCCCCCCTCCTTTATCGTGCCGGCAAGACTGGCACTCAGGCCCCGCCCATGTGGCCGCTGGAAAATGACCGAGAGGGCGGGCGGCTGGTGCATGGCATACGACGTGCTTAGCATGTGCTGTGGTACGTTTCTGGGCCATAATGGGTCAGACTTCACAGTGCAGAGCTGTCTGCCGCTGATTGGCTGGATGGCTGCTCAATCAAACATTCAAACCCTGTTTTTTGTGTATCTTTGTTTCCCAGAGTGTTTAAACATTTATTTCTGATTATTTTATCGCTTGGTAGTTTTTTTTAAATGTTAAGTAAATTGCCGGCATTCAAACCCATGACTGCTTGGTTCTGTATAGTGCAAGTCACAGGGATATATTTTATTCCATGGGTGGACTCTGCACCAGAAATTAAGTTTAAAATGAAATTATATGAATTCATCCTTTGTTTTCCATTTGCACAAGTATGAGTACATTGTACTCATGAAATATGATTACATTGGAATGCTTCTCTTCGCATCCCATCTTGCTCTATTGGTCAGATGGTGTGTGTGTGTGTGTTTGTGTTTGTGTGTGTGTTATGTATGTATTACATTCAGTTCCCACAAGGGGAAACTCAGTTTTATAAAAATCTCTGAATGTAATCTAAAAATGTCTTGTGTTTTGTTTAGATAGTTATGGTTAAGGTTAGGGCTGGGTAGGGGTTAAGATTGGCATTGTTGAGATTAGGGTTTTTCTCCTTAGAAATGAAAGGACGGTCCCCATAAAGATATCAGATCAGGGGTGTGTGTGTGTGAGTGTTTGTGAGATCCACAGTTGCTTATGGGGAAGGCAGGAAGACAGGTCCTGGGGTAGATTTGTTTGTTTTTTTTTACTCCTTTGCAGACAGAGCTATGCTATTACTGCATCTGAAGATTTTACTGCCCTCCTTATTGCAGGCATAAAAGAACCATGTGCTTTACAGTCTTCTCTCCAGTCCATAACAGTAAAGTTGATTTCAAAATCAATAGACAGGGACCCTGGGTGGGTTCTGTGGGATTTGAGTCCCTTTGGTTCATCGCTGTGGGCTCCTGTGCTCCTCTTCGAGACTTTGATCTGCAGGTCTCCTTCTTGTGTGTGCGCCAAAGATACGCGCGTGCGCACACTGACATACACACCTACACCCACACACGCACACACATGCACGCCAACTCGCGCCTAGTGACCACAGTGAGCTTGGCAGCTGTACCTTGAAGATTAAAGACCTCTGTCGGCCAATAATGTCACGTTAGCCTCCTTATATGCTGGGCCTTCACAGCTGTCGCTGTAAATTTCTACCCCTCGCCACCACGTCAGGCCCCTGCGAGGTGCTTTAAGTCCCTCGGGGGTGTAATATTTACAGCTCGGTTTATAGAATGTATAACAAGGACAGCGGGTCCCATAGCATCTCTAGGGGGCTGGAGGCTCCAGACTTGTGCAAATACCTACAGGCCGTGTTTTCCTAAGAGTCAGGTGTCTGCCGCAGTGAGCGCAGGAAAGTGAAATTGTGAAACTAAACCCTCGTCTGCTTTCTACAGTTTTTTTTTTTCGGTTGATCCCCCCCCCCCCCTCACATAAGTGCCATTAACTCATTTCAGAATGACTGCTAACCTACTTAATGAGTCTGTGAGAAGTTGAACGTTAAGGTGCTGCTCACTTGGTGAGATGTTCGGCTTTGAACGTGCCAGGCCGCGTGCGTGAAGTGTGCCACGGTCCGTGGTGCAGTGGGCGAGGGCTGAGGTACGTTTGACAGGAACCTGGATATCCACAGAAGGACATGTGCAGAAGATGGGGTCTTAGAGAGCTGTGGAGGGAGCTGGTGCTCACAGCCAGCTCTGTGCTGCTGATTACCAGTAGCATAGGACCCAGTTAATCCATCTTCATTTGCTTGGACAAGTGTAAACTCCCCCCCCCCCATCCCCAATTACTGGTTGAGGGGGTTTCCATCAATGATACAGCAGTCTGCCAGCAAGGAACTGAGCTCAACCTTCCAGCTAACTGCAGAAATTCTACCCTCATACGTCTTATGCGTCTGTCTGTGTAGTGTTTACCATATTCCATTATTTCATCCACATAGTTGTAATGGTGTTGTCTTGGTGACCATGCCTGGCGATTTGCAGTATCTTAGGAGGAGATTATTGAGAAGCACCAAGACAAAACGGGCTGCAGCCGCGTGCCTGGGCACAGTTCAGCAGACGAGTGTCACCACGAGGACCTGAAGGACGTGCTCTCTGCAGCAGCGTTTGGGCCACTCGCCTTAATGTGACCCAGCTGAGCGTTTAGGTCCAATCTAAAAGCTTTTAGAGAAAGTGGGTGGCTCCGGTCAGAATGCCATTACGTGCAATTTAGTGCCATTAAAACTCTCGTCAGTTCGTCCCTGCTGGGGGTGCGGTCTGGTTCCTGTCAGTACCAGGAATGGCAAGAATCTTCCAGATCCCATAGAACAGCTCTGGCAACCCTCGTATCATTAAGTAAAGACACTGTGTATGGCAGTGAGCTTTACAGGGGCGGAAGAATCTGCAGGTCAGCCTGGTCTCTGATGGGCCACTGCGACCTAATGCTTGCAGAATGTGTTGAATTCATTATTGAAGACCCCATTAGCAAAAAACAGATGGGATTTGAGGGACAATGTAGGGCTATTTTCTAGAGCACTGTTCCTCAATCCAGTCCTTTGGGGCCCCAGACAGTTCACATTTTTGCTCCCTCCCAACTGCCAGCACAGCTGGATCAGGTATCTGGTGTCCTTGATTGGCTGGGAGCTTGGCGAGAGCAAAAATATGGGCTGTCTGGGGGTCTCCAGGGACAAGACTGAGAAATGCTGCTCTACAAGAACAGAGCTGACTCTCCTTCCTGTGGCTGTCAGTATTTACTCTTCTTTTTTTTCTCCTTCCTTCCTTCCCCACTAATCAGCAGTTAGCATGCATGCTCACACCTCTCAATGACCCTCCCTCCTCTTTCCCCCCCTTTCAGTGAGGATTGGTATTAAATGAGAAAAGCTTCTCTTCTCTTTTTTTTTCTCGTAATTAATCTGCATTTATTCTGATGGCTGACAAATGTACCGAGCTGTGATGTTAGACGGCTCCTGCTGCTGAGACACACATTTCCGGCAGATTAAGTCGTCGTCACCTACCGGAGTGAAACGACAGAGCGACGCGGCCATTGGGTGACTCGGGTGGAGAGTTTGCTGGTTTAAGGCATTAACAGCACTCACTTCCATTTTCTGCTTATCATTTAATTACCACGCCAGCTGACAGCCTGCCTGCACATACATTTTCAGAAATACATCCTTTAATTCTGATATACTGATGAATATTTACCTCTGACTTAATTTCAGCAAGTCATGAATTATGGGCAGCTTTTCAAGTGTAATTTCACTGGTGCTAAACTCGAGCCCATGGTAATCATTTTTGTGTTCGTAAGCATTCAAATATACAGAAAGACATCTAAAAGAGAGACTGAGAACTGCTGATTATATTACAGGTGAATGATAGATTGCGCTGCTTTATAAATGTGTCTTGTTTACTTGTTCTCCAAGACAGAAAGTATCATGGACCTGCCGTGTGTCAAAAGGCCTGCCATGTGTCAAAAGGCCTGTCGTGTGTATTGTGACAATACAATCTTCTCTGTCATCTAATCGTAGTTTATTGCTTTTGCAGACCATTGCACTGATTTTGTTTTCCTGTAACATACATTCTATAGCAGGCTTTTCAGCTGCATTTCCATTACCCACGATTTAGGTCAGCCTCTGTTGTTTATCTTCATTTAGGCTGAAGTTATAGCCCTGAATTTTTTTGTGTACTATGCAGATTGTGGATCTAACGCTCTAAAATAGTATATTGACTAATACTATTCTTCTTGGCTGTATATATGTATTTTTGCCCTGGGTGACTTTCGTACAGTATAAAAAACGCTCTATGAAGAACTACAGATCAAATATTCTAAACTGATTAAACCCAAATGCATAATATTTAAAGGGATTTTAAGACAGTACTACTAGAATACAAGCAGAGGGCTACCTTCCTAAAACCCCAGAAAATGGTCGTTCTGTGCTCTGACAGCGGTTGGTGCAGTGACCCTCCAGGAGAACGAGATCTCCCATTAGGACTGGAACAGGGGAAAGAGCAGGCAAACACATGGCCAACCATAAAGAAACACAGGGTGCAGACAGAGTTTCAGGATGAGGATTAAGTTATGGAGCCGTTCTGTCTCCCAGGCCCCCAGCCACAGATGTCTGCTGGGATATCCTTGAGTGTGTGATATTTCTGTCTGATTCATCCGTCTCTCTCTCTCCTTCCTTTCCTCAGACTACGGCGCCAGCAAAACCCAGGCCTGTTTGGGAAGATGCGCTCATCTCGGTTCAGCTCGGAAAACCCAGAAGCGCCTGCGAGTGACCTTGATGACGAGGAGGAGGGCGAGCTGCAGATACAGATACCCTGAGCGTCACCGCTGAGACCTTCCCGCGGCGTTGGCCTGTCTCCTCACATCGGAGAAGTACGCGGACAAACACAGTCAGCCAGCGAGCAGGACTGCAGAGAGTGTGCAAAGCGACGTCCCGAACGTGTGGCTCTGTGTGGATCGGAGCTGCAGGTTTGACACCACAAATATGTCTGTCTGCTTGATGTTCTAGCTCACTGCCCAAGGACACTGATCCGACGCCCCCCCCTCCTCATCCTCTCAGGAACCCCCC
>JAODJU010000018.1:22884232-22906924 GCA_026776725.1 Gnathonemus echidnorhynchus
CACTGACAAATGACCACAATCCCAAAATGTTGCTCTACTGTTGTGGAACTGAAATGTCAAGGACATTAGAAGAGGAGTGTGTTATGTATTGCTGGTATCTGCACACTAGCAGCCGAGACCCTCTCTGGCCTGATCTCTATCCCTTTCTTCCAGTTTGGTTACTCAACACCAATTTAGAATAAACCATCCATAAAAGCAATAAGAACAAAGTTTACTTCCACCAGCTCCATTGAAAAACAGTGTAATTAGGACCAAGCCATTTGTGATGGTTATATTTGAGATTATTTATCTTTTTATATTGAAATGTATTACATTGTTTTGTATTATGCTTTATACAGTACCATTCAAAAGTCTGGACTCACCTACTTTCTATCTCGTAGTTATATTATTCGTCTTATAAGCCTCATGGCACTGAAGTGACACATATCAAATACCGCAACCACCAAGAGAGGTATTCAACATCTCAACATTTTCTCAGATTTTAGACTCTTCAAAATAGCCTCATTTTGCTTCGGTGAGATGGTAGCAGTGCAGACTCTTGGCATTCTTTCAACCAAAATCCAGATGTGGCCACCTGGAATGCTTCTCCAGCAGACATGAAGGAGTTTCCACAAGTTCTGGGCACACGTTGGCTACCTCACTCTTGCTTTTCAATCCAACTCATCCCAAGCCGGCTCAGTAGGGTGTAGGTCGGGGGATTGTGGGGACCAGGTCATCAGTGACAGCACTCCATCTCTTTTCTTGTTCATAAGATAAATCAATACTTAGAAAACCTCGAGGTGTGTTTAGGGTCATTATCTAGTCAAAAAACAAATGATTTTCAGTTGGCATGTCCAGACCTTTGACCGGTAGTGTAGCTGTTGTATGTTACTAGCTGCATGTCTGTGCTGAGCCATGCCTCCGTGTTTCCCAGAGTCTATCTTCCTCCTATTTCTGTGTTTACAGAGAGGTCATGTATCTTTGAATTCCATCATCAGAATTTAGGTACATTTAAATATGTTTTTCTTTTCTGATTTATGATTCTGGAACATTCACTTGTGTGCATGCGCACACATGCCCTGTATAGCGGCCATGGGTCACTGCTAGCCTGTGGGAGCCGTTACCAATACGATCACCATAAAAACCAAGGAGAAGCAACCTTGAAAAAGTAAATGCTTGGTGTTTATGGAGGTGCTGGTCATAGTAGTTGCTTTTTATATGCTTTTAGTTATGAAAAAATACAACGGTGTTATTTATGGGGAAATATTCAAAATTAAAAAAAAAAAAACATAAAATTTGGCCTGATGAGTCTTGGCTGATACTGAATGTTGTATCTGAGCATCCTGGTGATGCCGCCCTTTGTGGATAACGTGTGTCCTTTACCGGTCGGTGTGAAAGACCTTGATGTAGTAGTGGTCGGTCAGCAGCAGATCTTTCTCACAGAGTACCATCAGTCTCGCCTACCGGAAGCTGACAAGCTTGTAGAGTTGTTGCTCCTGCCTTAATATTTTGATACATTTTACATAGGAAAACAGTCTTACTAAGCTTTTCCAGCCCTTCAGAACACTTGAAGTCTGGGGGGGGGAGGGGTTTAAACATTGGAGCTCGCCACAGAATGAAAGATCTTTTCGGATCTGTAATGAAGGAATAGGAAAAACAAACCGTTTCTATCATAAGTGCTATGAAGCTGGTTCTTTCCTGCAGTATCACTGTCTTTGCGCCTTTCATCTTTGAGAACAGGCCGCAGAGACAGAAATGAAGAGGACAGCCACCCTCCCTTTGCTGTGCGAAGTGCATTCTTCTGTCTGTTGTCTTTATTTATGTGCCAATGTTAGCTTTTGTTCCCTCCAATACGTCGGTGGACGTCATTTCCCAGAATCAGTCTTTCCATATGTATCTTACCCACTACTACAAAATAAAAGAAACCACTTATCACTGTATCCGATCAGCTCGCGTATTACAAATGTATGTTTTTAGAGTTTCATTCCAGTTAATGGAGTAATATTCTTGGAATGTAACTGTGATGTTGTAACGACGTCTTGGTGTAATGAGTCGGCCCAAGTGGATTTTTGTGTGTTCTGCACCAGTGTTTCTCTTCCCGGTCCTCGGAGACCCCCAGACGGTCCCTGTTTTTGTTCCCTCCCACTTCCCAGCACACCAGGTGTAGCAGGTATTTGGTGTTGATTCATTGGGAGCTGGGAGAGAGAAAAAACACAGCCCATCTGAGGGTCCCCAAGGACTGGGCTGTAAGACACTGCTCTACACTGCATTACACCATGTGCATATTGTGTAGTGTTTTGCCCAAAAATGTCAACTTTGATTCTTGTTAACTAAGTGGTTACCTCCCAAAATGCACCAGTTTTAACCAAAAGAGGTTCTAATTTGTGAGGTGAATATAGTTCTAAGGACAGCCATGAGATGGATGTAAGACTGGAATTGGGTAGGTGCTGTTAATGGTGTAGAATGTGGAAATCTCTGTCAGCGCCGCCTGTCTCGTTCACGGCACTTTCTGTCCTTGTTCTTAGACGTCCATTATAACCTTTATGATAGAGGGTTCTTCATATAAGAAATTAGTTTTAGGCTGGTGTTTAAGTGAGAAATACGTACGTGCTCTGTTGTTTGAGTGTTCCTATCGGATTTTATGGAGGAATATTTTTAAACCGTGTGATTTAGTTTTATGTGATGTGTTTACTTCTCTAAGTACTTGTGCTGTCAAACTGAATACCGTTGTCAGCAAAACGCTCCCAGTCTTGACTGTTCCAGGTCCAGTAATGAAAACCATGCACATGCATGTTGAAGAGACTGCAGCATTGTGATTTCTTTTGTATTAAATTTTCTAACAAATGTATAGTTGTTTGTTGTTGGTGGTCCACCTATTCCTCCTTAGTTATGCTACTGAATTCATGGGGGTGGGGGGCTTTTGACGAGGGAGATCTCTCTCTGTCCAGTTAGTGTGACCATTGCTGATGCTGAAGTTTACTGTGGCAATATTAATGTTGGAAATGACTCTCTGATGCATCTTAACTAATGTAGCGCACCCATGGCTAATGTAGTGTGTTCCAATACCCCACTGGAGGGCATGAGCTAGTATGGCCCAGAACACAGACCCTGAAAATTTCATCCCAGAACAGCTCCCAGCAAGTCAACCGCAGCCGTGCACAGGCTATACGCTAATGCAAAAACACAGACCCTAAACAGCTGTCCATTGCCACCCTTCATCAGATTTACAGTCCGTGCTTAACATGCATTATTGGCAGCCCTGTGCTGCAGTGTATTACCGTCCTCGCAGCACTTAAGTGCATCTTAGAACTCACTATTCAAGGTGCTGTGCTCTCCCTGTCCATCTGCACAGTCATCCACCTACATTTTCTTCCCGTCCATCAAACTAAAGTCATTATCGTGAACTTCTCTCTGTCCAAGATTGCAACAAGCACTCAAAACCTGTTAAGAAGATGATGGATGGGTAAATAATGACAAAATGGAACAAAAATGAATAAATGAATGGGAGAAATAATTGCTTGAATAATTCTGTCCATCTATTATGTCTGTAACCCGCTGTCTTAATCTGATTTGAAGGCTTCCTTAACTGTCTTTTCAAAGGCAACGCCAGGCTGAACGGAGAGGCTTCATTCCAGCCTGTGCTAAGTGCTGTAGACAAGCGACATAAGTGACCTGGTTACCTGAACGGAGGTAGGAAATAATGAGGTTGCGGCTCCCAGAGGTGGGAGGGGGGGGGTTGTCACCAACTCACTGCCTGGCCCCTTCATGGATCTTCTGGTCGGCATCACTGACCAGGGAAACTGGGCTATTTCTCTGGAAGGGGTTTAACCATAAGTACTTTGAAACAGTGTTGACTTTTAAAAGTAGGCAGAGTGCATGTTAGAACATTAAAATGGGTACAGAATAAGGAAAATACCCTGAAGTAAAGGGGGACCTGTGCTGTGCTAGTAGGCAGCGTGGTTTCAGGCTGCTGAATCATTTTTCAAAGTCCTACTTTTTCTGAATTTTATAATAGCTTTTCTTAGAAAAGAATTGCCAGAGTTTGCAGTCATGTGCCGCACCAAGGGCTTTGCCATTCAGGGTTAGTCCCGTCGTCGATTTTCTACACCAGGAAACCTCTCGTTTTGTCAGCCATAAGCAGACTTGCTCAAGGACTATGTTACACCTTTGGAAAGAGAGAAGTTGTGCAATTTAGACCAAAATCATACCTGCATGGTAGCATGTGTTCAGCCTCACAGATAATGTGGTCTTGGACTGATGTTGAGTGTTGTACTGAATATCTGACATAAGAAACCCCACTGCTCGATTACGACATAAATCATCATCGTGATCATTTTGGTCAATATTTCGATCACGATTATTTAACATGATTACTCATCGACTTTGGAAATATCATGCATTGGTTGAACTTTTACAAAGACGTATCTTTTTAATAGTAGATTTCCCTGAAGTGTAATTCGACTGAGAAACAAATAAAATGGAAATTGTACCACATTTTTTATCTCGGATGTTTTGTTCTGAAAATCACCAGAAGCCGATATCGCAATTGTAATTAAAATTCGATTAATCGCCCAGCCCACACCGTGTGCCACTGTCTCAGACACTGTAAACCTGCCATATGCTCGTCCGTCTCGTGTTTTTTGAGTGTGGCCAGGGCTCCTCTGCGCGAGTGACACCACGGGACCCAAGGTGTCCCCGCATGTCAGCATCATCCCAAATCGCCGCCACTCCCTGTTCCATTCCCCCCCACTTGTTCCAGATGTTGCACATTACCATTAGTAACAGTGAGCATGTTCCTTCCCGCTAAATGCGCTGCAAGTTCACACTGCAAACTCTTACAGCAATGACAGCAAATGACGGGGGTGAGTGGTCCCTCACTGCTGGAGAAACAAACTGCATACACCCTCCTGTACACTGGAACTTTGAGCTCTGGTGCTGCTCTTCACTTCCAAGCCCCTTCTCCCATCCAAGTTCCTGACATTCATACGATATAATGTGGTAAGATCTGGGCCCAACTGAAAGCTGATTGGCCCCCGGAGTGACCCCTCCCCTGTCACTTTCCGAATCAAAACGTATCATTGGCTAATGATTAGGTTGGCTCCTCTGTATGAATTATGCGGCATCTAACGCCCCCACCTTAAGAAGAAAATCTTCTTAAGGTGGATTAGATCTACTGGATAAGATCTTCATTGAATTTTAATATTCCTTGGGGGGGTGCTTGTGTCCAACAGCATTACAAAAATAAATCCCAGTACAATAGTCCTGCCATAAATCAATGAATTAATTAAAGAAAGTGTGTAGTAGAGTGCAGGTGGTACGAGTCTGATAGAAGAGCTGCTTTAATGGGAAGATCCTTTGCTCAGTGCTTTGCATTGAAGGAGAGGTTACATGTACTATAGTGCATCAGGATTGTTCTGCTGTCAGCAAAATGAATGCTCTTCATTGATTAAGCAATCGCTACAGCAATACACTAAGCTCTTCTGTAATGCTCAGTGAGTAATACAGAACAAGCTTGCATTTATGGCTAGACCTACTCTTCGGGATGTGTATTTGGTGGATAAGCTGCCCGTAGGAATATACTGCTGCACACACCTAACCCAGGTAACTGAGATACCTCAGAAATGACCTCCCCTGCAGCGCTGACAGCGGAGCAGCACATAAAGAGCATGTAAGGTCCTCCCTGAAATCAAGAATAGTTTTTCAGCTCTGAAAGGGGCGAATGCGACACAATAGGCTGCAACCCAGGCTTTTAGATTGAAACCAAGAGAGCGGATTCAATTTAGCGGCACAGGGTTAAGAGAGAGGGTGGTCAGAGGAAGGCTGCGGTTATGAAGGGCCCCCCCTGCTAGATGTCGAGTTCAAACTGTTCTAAGCTGGAGTGTGATAAATCAACCCCCCACCCCCAAATAGGTCAAGGCTTTCTCTGCCGGGGAAGTTGTTATCCGGACCAGGTTGGCTTCAGAGGCAGGGCAGTACAGAGCACGTAATTGTTTTTATCAAGAGGATTTATCGCGGAATCGCTGCAGCGTTTATAAGAGTTTGATCTAGTAAAGTGAAAAATAATTTAAAAAACGACCTTATCTGTGTAACCAGAAAGGTTTAATATCATTGAAATAAAACTACTGATAGTCTATAAAGAGCCCCTCTATAGAGACCCCCGTTTAATGTAATAAAACCATCAATTAGCCAGCCTGTTTGATGTGCACATAATAAATGTAAGTAACTTTAAATAGAACTCCTAATATGAGATTTACACATCCATAGTAGAGGTAATACTCTCTTCTGAACCGTCGTGCCACCCTGAGGCACTTCTCTCCTGTTCTTGTGTTTTTAATAATGTTGATTTTCATATATGTGTGTAAAAGAAAATGACGTCGTATAGCTATTTGGTGTAAGATGAGAAATGTGACTGCTTTCGTTCATATTAGATTGTTTGTGTTTATGACTGTTTTGTGCACTTTGGGGGAGTGGGGGGTTTTGGGGGAGTGGGGGGCTTTAACCTGTGTGGGCACTGGAGCTACTTCCTGTTGTCACCTTACCTGCCTTTCAACTCTTTATCCAGAACTGTTGGAAATGGCAGGGGCACCTCCTGGTCGTCCATCTGTCTGTCTGTCCATCCATCCATCCTCACTTCTCCTTTGCAGGGTGATGGGCATCCAGATCCCAGGACAAGCCGGGACAGGGTACCAGCCCATCACAGGACATACACACATTCACATCTACAAACACATACAGTTTGGTGACTCCAGTTCACCATATCATGGTGAATGACTGCATGCTGGTCCTCGAGCTGTGAAGTTACCCATAGTATCACTCACCATCCTACTTATTTCTGTTGTAAACTCAGCAAGAAAGCGGGTGCGTGTTAATTTTAGGGGTCAGTCAGGGGCGTTGCTAGGACCTTCTGACATTATCGTGGCTTATCTCAGAGAGACATAACCTGTCGGAGGGGTTTTAGACTGAGAGTTGAAAGTTAAAACATGACAGCACAATCATTCAGGGCTTGTTTGGATTCATTTGGGGCTTCACTGCTGAAAGCCCAGGGCTCACCATGCATCTTCAGTCAATGACCTGATACTGTATACTACTAATCTGAGACACGTGAGACAGTCTTGGAGACAAAGCTGGCTGTCGCAACCACAGGCACCTGCTCTCATGACAGTCTTGCAGGCTGCAGTTACACCAGGAACTGGTCCCATGCTCTTGGGGAGTACTTCACCGAGGATTTGCGCATGTGCTTTTATATCCTCTGGGTTCAACGATCGGAAATATAGGATTGGTGAGGCATTTTGAGCGTATCAGCGATTCTCTGGGGCTGTTTCTGACATCCTTATCTGCAAGAGTGTGATGTAGCAACTTTACTGATACAGCTGCTCGCAAACACTCATACATACAGAACTGATGACACAAGCTCTGCCTCAGCCAATGGCAGGCATTAGAAAATGTGGATATGCACTTGCAAACGCCTAGAGTGACATGGTGCCCAAGAGATTCTATCACGCAGTCATAATTCTCCCATGTCTTTTAGTGACTCTGCCGGGCGAAAGTGCAAAGAAATGCAAACTAAGAATAATGTCAACAGAGATGCAGTTGGAAGAGGAGAGATGAGAGTTAGATTAAAAAACAAAACACCCAGGAGACGGGGAATTTAAAATCCATTCTTCACTCTTAGCACGAACACTTATAAACACATTATGTGAGTCTTTTGAATTCACAAAAAGTGCTGTTTCTGTGCAATGAGAGACTAGGGTCATTAAGATATGTACTGTGACTTTTTTCCCGATATGTGGGTGAGGACAAATCTGTTTGTGTTCTCCTTTTTAATGGGCCCTGTTCACATACATTTGCTTCATTATGAACCACTTGCCTTCCTGTCTTTTTCACTCTTTATTCCGAAGCCTTTTTACCGGCTGTTCTCTTCTTTTCATCCTGCACTCATTCACTCGCACCCCCTCTACTCCTCATTCCCATTCAGAGAGGAGGTATTTGAGTCTGTGGTGAAACTCTCACAGTATTCCCCTTCTCTATTCAGAAAGAAAGAAGATGGGGGGGTGGGGTGGTGGAAATTACATGGTGCTGAACGTGTGCGTTTGCAGTCTTGTTAAAGTTCTCAGCTGACACCCCGGATGGGAGGTGAACGCTTCTTCACAGGGTTGCCGTTGGCCTGGATTCTGTGCTCAGGATCATTGCCTGAAGCTACTTTCACAGGAACAGCAGGAAGAGGAAGAACGGGGATCCGTACAAAGTGATATGCAGGGAAAAGCAAATAAGTCATCTGTCTGTGTGTTTGTACACGGCGGCAGAGATGTTATGGATCAGGCTAATGTTGCAGCTTTGGACCCTTACAAATACACATGCAGACATAGACAGTGCAGCCATGGAAAACACTGAGAGACCATTTTTAAACAAACATGCATTTTTAAATCCTGGTTTAATCACCGTTCTGCTGGCAGAAGGTTAGGCTGAGCAACAGGTTCCTTCCAGATTCCAAATTTTTAAGACGACAATACAACAGTAAGGTGACACTGGGAGCGACCAGAAACCAGTCAGGTAAAGGGCAGAAGTGAATCGCTAATACCAGAGATGACTCTTAACTTATCCAACAGTTTCTCCTGAATTGTAGGATGACATCACGTGACCTTCAAAAGGAGTGGGAAACATTAAATGCAGGTGTGAAGGGCACTGCTAGGACAGGTCTTATCAGGCTCCTAGAAGCAGGACTGAAGACCCATAAAGCAAGGAAGAAGCCCTTCATTAATGAGAAACAGGGAAGAAGCAGTGTGACACGTACCCTTAAATTGAGAAATGAGTGAAACAGAAAATTGTGCAGTGGTTTCTTAATTTTTACTAAGGCTGTGTATGCAGCGGTTGAAGTATGAGTTTGGGGGCTATAGGCAAAAATAACAATGGGGTTGCTTGAGTCTGTCTGATTACCTGAGTGTGAAAAGCACACTGAATAGTGTGAGGTCTCAAAGTTGAAATAGTCCACTAGAGCTTGGATTGGGGAGGGTCAACTTTGTCTATACAAAGTTGGATGTGTGTGGTGGGTGTGAGTGGCGTGCAGCTCAAAGGAGACGACACCCCCACAGAGTGATATCATTAACCACCAGCATTCATTTGTGCTGCACAGTGAAAGGCTCCCTGTGTTTTCGATGACTGTATGTCATGTTCCATAAGTGGTACCTCCCTTGATGTCTAAACAGATTGTATGTAGGATCAACAGCTTCCCTGTCCCCAGCAGCTGTACACACTTGTAGTATTTACCACAAATCAGAGCCCTGGGATAATGATGGATGCCAGAGCCTCCACTGAAATGTCTGTTATCACCAAAATTGTTTATATACATCTTTTTTCTTGTGCCTGACCTTTTTCTTCAGGAACATTCTATTGCTAGATTTGATGACAGATGGAACCGATTCTTCAAGTTAGTGATAAAGTTGCTGGAATTTAAGATCATAAGGTGTCTGGTTCTGAATCCATTTCTTAACCAATGAAGTGACACTATGAACCTGTCACATGACCTTTGATAGTGAGACCCTCTGTAGTATTACAGCACGTAAACATAAGGCAGTAACTGCTGCAGTTAGTCTGTTAATGTTTACAGGTATGATTCAGAGGAATAGATGCTGGCAGTCTGTCATTGTGTGTGTGTGTGTGTCTCTCTCTCTCTCTCTCCTGCATGGTTACAGTAATGTATTTGTCATTTGGGTGGCTTGTGGTTTTGCAGGCAATATTGTTTTTTAATGGCTCCAGGGCTGTGGGTTCTAATGTATTCCACGCTCTATGCATGCACGCTTTCGTCCAGTTTTCTCCCACAGTGTGAATTAGCGACATCCTGTTTGGCATGTTCGCTGCCTAGTTCCTTGGACAAGATCCAGATCACTGTGCCCTCTGCTACTGGATTCAGCAAACACAGCCTTTGAGCACCTACAGAAGTCTGACTCACTACCACCTGATGGATTCAGAATAAGAGAGCTATTCTGCGTAAGCCTGGGTCTCTGGGAAAATGTTAATGTTTCATGCAAAGAAGGCCGTATTAACTGCGAAGGGCATTTCTTAATGGTCAAAGCTGTGAGATTATGGGTTATGGTTGTATCCTCTCCTAGAATAGTATATTTAAAATCTAATTGGATTTTATTATTAAGTTACGTATTACATAAAAGAATTACATTATTACTTTCTGATATTAAACAAAAGTTGCAGCTTAATATGTGTGGTAATTTTATGCTTATTTTGTTCTCTATACTTCTGACTGCAATTAAAATATTAAAGGCCAGCAGGCAATGGCTGATTTGCATAAATGGCAAAAAGATAAACTGTGATTTCTGTACAGGGTGAAAAAAAGACCTTCTTGCCTGACATTTGAAGAGTGTGTTTTGTTCTCCAATCTAGCATCACTATCAAAATACCTGGGAAGTGAATCATATTCCTGGAAAGAGAAGATGACCTCCGCCGCATTTACCGGGGGGGGGGGGGGAGAGCGTCCTCCAACGTGTCTGCCGAGTGTCACCCTCCCAGTTTTTGAACGTCACGCTGGTGTCTCTTTAGACCTTGCAGACCCCTGCGGCTGGGAATGTTGAGAATGTTTCATCTGGTTCATCCCTCTCTAAATAATTTTGTATTGAACTGGTCCAACTGTCAAATGTGAAACGATCTCACATATTCACCAGAGAGTGTCAATAGAACTGTACAATGTATCCATAGGTACTGCTCTTAGTTAAAATGATCCAAGCTATTGGCCCAAAATGGAGATTCAGATTATATTAATATATAGTCCAATGCATTTTGGATTGTAATGTATGCATGTGTGGTTTCCATGGAAACTTCTCCTGAGGCAGAAAAATCATTTCATATAAAGATATTAATGCTGTATTAGTGAGACTGCTGGCGTTAATGGCTTTGTCCACACTGTGCTGAATTCTATGTTTGGATTGATTACCTAGTATTTTTATCAACTACGCGCAATTTTACCCATTTTTCACACCTGGATATTTACGCTCAGCTTCTGAATTGTTATTAAATATTTCATTCAATAGTACAATGGCAGAATCCCTGCTGGAACCAGAAACAGCAAGCCATTTTCAGATTATCGGCTCATGTCCTTAATCATTATTTTAGCTCCTGCTTCAAAGGATCAGGACTTTTCCTGAGTCTATCTTAAGGTTCACACCTCTCAATCTGATCTGCCACCTCTACAAACCAAAAAAAATCACTGGTTGCTTGTGATAATGGACATGCAGTGTCTATGCAGTGTCTCCAGGGTCTCTTGCATGTTACCTTATGGGTGTATTATAATGTGTGCATGGCTGACAGGAGGTGCAAACATTATACTGTTAAAATCTCTTCATATATGTGGTTTTCGAAGGAGGGAAAAAGGCCCAGTCTGAGAAGGGGGCTGGTGATGTTGACGTAATGAGGGAAGCCATTTTTAAAATTATTTTTAAATAGACAAATGCTATCCATGAATGTATAGCATTGATGTGCAGCACTTTAAACGCAACAGATATTTGCAAGTTCTTAAACGCATCTTGATTTACAGTAATTGGGAAACTACTGAGGTAATTGGAAAGGATTGTTTAATCTTTATGGCGTAGTTAGAAGGCAGGTTGATTTTCCCCTTTCAGACACAGTTAGCCTGATAATGACCAGTGCTGGGTTGCCCCTGCTTGGTGCCAGTCGCTGTCTGTCTCTGTGGGAAGCGAGCTCACCAGACTGGCCAAAGAATATCCCATGGTGGCAGGCAGCCAATGAGATGAAAGCTCTCAGCTGTTTCCTGAGAAGACACAGTGTCTGGCCCCACGGTGATAATTACAGGCCCTGTCACCTGACTCGCTGCACCCCTATATTATGTCACATTGGGTCTGGTATGTCTCCGGCAGGACCAGCGGTCCGTCTGTGCCTCCCTTTAGTATCTACCTTCCTTTGCCATGTCCTTCTAACATTTGGTAGCACAGCTGCTGTTTAAGTGAAGCTGTAGATAGAAGAGCCTTTTTTGTCTTCTGTCCTGAAGAAGCAGTGGGCAGTTATTCACCATAAACCACAAATTTAAAGTGATGATACAGCACATGAGGCTCGACAGGGCTTCGGAGCAGTGCGACAGTGAACGCATGGGCGTACAGCACGCGAGGCTCGACAGGGCTTCAGTGCAGTGCGACAGTGAACGCATGGGCGTACAGCACGCGAGGCTCGACAGGGCTTCGGTGCAGTGTGACAGTGAACGCATGGACGTACAGCACGCGAGGCTCGACAGGGCTTCGGAGCAGTGCGACAGTGAACGCATGGACACACTTCGCCTCACGCTGAAGGCGTATTTGCTGCATATAAGACACCATGATTTTTTGATCAGCCTAATAAGATGGATTTCATGAAATTAATAAGAAACAAGCATCTTCTCCATACTTGCTAATGAGGTCACCTGGCCAAGACACGGAGAACAACACAAGACCAATGTTCTTGTCTCATATTTTTGTCAGCCAGCAGAAAGCCTGCATTATTGCAGCAAGTATTGGGAATTATGTATTTTACAAAACCCTTGCAGTAGAATATTGAATGTCAAACTATGATAAAAGGCCAAATCTACAGAAGAGAACATATTTAATTGAATTAAAACGCTCTTCGGGTCTGAATGGGGATGGCGGTACCCATGTCTAACTATTGCTATCACTGTCTGTAGGCTATGCAGATGGATCTCTTTTATTAGACAGGCTCTGCATCACTTTTTCATTTCAATTTGGACTGGGCAAAGTTTTTGACAACTTGAAAAACTGAAGTCTTACAAGACAAGCTCCCAACAGTAGTTCAGGAATGAAGAATGCACATTAAATGTCTTACTTGGTGAAAAGTCAATAGTGTTTTTGGGACATCAAGTCTAAGTCATTCTAACTTGTCAAGTCTTGCTTAGTCATGTGGTGATGCAACATTCTCCAAATCCCACTTTTATATGGCTCCTGCACTGTAGTTATAGTAAGCAAACGGGCTGTCAGTTTTTACAATGAGATCAATCTAGAGTAAATGTGAACTGGCTGGAAATCCAAGTTTTAGGTATCCAGTCAAATGGTTTCCATTTTGCTGCACACCTCCTGATGCATGCCCTGAATATTAAACGCTAACCCATTTAGTTGGTGCTTTTGTCCAAAGCAACACCCACATTTGAGAAGGCAGAGTCACAAGGGCCTCAGTCAAGAAGCACGACACTTTAGCAGAGAATGGTTTCGATCCATTGGCCTCTGGGTTATGGGCCCAGCAAACTTCCACTGCACCACTCTGCTCCATGAAAAAGTTGGCGATGTGAAGAGGTAGAGTGATGTGCAAAGTAAGCAGTGGAATGAACACTTGGCTTGTTACTGTGGTGCCCGAAGAGGTAAATAGCGAAGTATTTATCTATTTCACAGGAGGCAACGTTGAGGTAGGATTTTTTTTTTGTTATTGCATGATGTCTTTTCCTGCTCTCACTGAATGGAAGAGTCGCGCTAACCCTTTTATCCCAGGCCTGAAAGGTATCTGGGGATGCTTTGTGGTGGAAGCTCACCATGACAATATCAGACACACTTCTTGGTGTGGCTCGATGATGGAGAGGCGTAGACGTGCAGAGGAAGTCAACTTAATGACAATGTCCTTCTCTTCAGGGCAGGAGCAGGTAAGTATCCCGGTGCAGGAAAGTCAGACTGACGTGTTGAAACCTGGGCTGCCTCTTTCCATCTGTCATGGACTTTGCATAGAGAAGCTGAACTTGGTACCTATTAGTGTTGGAATTGTGTCAAGGCTCTTCACAAAACCAAAACTAAGAAGTCATCATGCATATGTGCACAGTTTGGTTAAGGAATTCCTGAAGAATAACCATGCAGGTTAAGGACCAATGCATAGGGAAGAACACATACGAGACTGCACTTGACCAGCAGATGTGAAAGGCATGGTTGAACTTTTCAATGCCAAGTATTACACATTAATAGCTTTTTAGATTTGACTATTGTGGTCTGCATACAAGAACAGCATGAGCATTCGGGTAAGCCTTCAACCTGATGTGGAGAATCCTGTGTCCTACTTACTGTACCTTGTGACGCTGGCAGCGAACAGGAACAGTTGTGATGTGTGGGTGGGGTGTTTTTCGGTCTCTGTCCTCCATGTCAACCGTGGGAGGAGAGAAGACGAGATTAATAGGGCAGAGGAGGGTGGGCTGTTAGCAAGCCTGAATGTATGGAGCAAAGGAGAGTAAAGGCAAGTCAGACAAAGGCAAATGAAAAGAGAGGTAATTACCTCCCTGTCCGGGAATGAAGGCAATTATTTCACTGCCCAAGGCCCCAAATATAACTACAGCTAGTCCTATAAGATTTTATTAGCCACCGCACGTTTCAGCTTTCCAAGCAGTGTTTAGTGCTCAAGGCCGGTCTGGTGACCAAAAGTCAGAGGTCAGCTGTGAAATGATTCATAGTTCTGCATCTTCTTAATACCATCCAAAGGATCTCATTATGATCTTCCATCCTGTCCTGCTTACGTGAGACATGATGATCATAGATTCTCATGACATTCTGTTATGAGAAGATATTTTATAGAGGTGATGGATTAAGTCAAGGCCACTAGAACCAGTGGACAGTGTTCATTTGTTCATTCATCCTCAGTATTATCTAAGAATCCTTTTATTTTCAATAACTACTAAGTTTAAGGCAAACCATGAACTATATCAACGACCATGTACTGTATCCATTCATCTGTCTTTGCCTTTTCATTAACGTTTATCCAATGAATGGTTGTAGTGGGCCTGGAGCCAATGTATTGCACATGCAGACTTACTAAGAATATACTTATAAGGCAGGGCTATTCAAATCACATAGCCCGGCTGATTTTCCAGCCTTCTTTACCTGTCAGCCAGGTGTGAAGCCTCAATCCAATCAGAATCCGTAATTATTAAAGTAACAGTCTGGGAGAACTGAAAACAAGGCCTGGATTTGGAATCGAGGGCCAGATTTTAAGAGCCCTGCTATAATACATTGTTATTATAACATGGAAGTACACTCCATGTAAAGATATGGTATGCAGGTCAATATCTACACAATTCCTCTTACTCAAGCCTTGAAATTGAACTGTATTTGCCATTTGTGCAAGGACTAGAAGAAATCCACTGGAATGTGTTTTTTCCAGAGGTGGATAATTCAGATCCAGACCAAGATTTTGCTTTTACCAACCAGTTGAGTACTCTGTGACTGCGACTCTTTAAACTCAACTGGTTGGTTGAAACAAAAGAGTTTTTTTTCCCACATATCCCATCTTGCTCTTCGTTTTTAAAGACACTCACGTGACCTTGGAGAGTTGAGGTCCTGCATGCATGTCTGACAAGGCGTGGAATGTGTCAGAATCTAAGAACCTGGGACATGACGATCATCACCTAGAGTCAAACACTGAGTGTTACAAACATTATTTGGGAGAATGGACAATTGAAAGAATAATTTGTATGTTTTATATTGTAAGAATGAACATGTTATGGAGTATATATTTTATTGGGCATCCTCTCAATGTTTGTCCTATAGGAAGAGCTGAGAAATTATGAACTGTGTGCAAAAGCTTACATGGGAAGTAAAGCCATATTGGTTACGTAAGATAGTTAATGCTGCCAGATTTGTTTCCACTAACTTGATATCGGCATCCAAGCTTGTGAATCAGCACATGACACTTATAAGGAAGGGTCCATGTCGAGATAAGATGGCTACGACCTCTCGCCTTCAGATGTCTGGTGAATCGATAAGGCTATTCCTACATGTAAGCATTTTCTGCGATGGTTCATCAGATATAGACGTGGTGGTGTCTTGGCAAAGGGTCCCACGACAGACCTGACGGCTGAGACTGAGCCGTCAGATGGACAGTTGTCCAGAGATTCTCCATGACAGCTCCAGTCCCACAGCTTCTCTCTCCCTGACTGTGATTAATGCAATGACAGTTGTGCGTGTCAACATGATGTCCAGTTCTGCCAAAGACAACTGACAGAAATCTACCATCCATGCTTTGTTACTCTCCATCGCCCATCACCATGGAACTGACCGGCAAAGGAGGAAGTAAACAGAGAGAGGACAGAGATGTTGGTATTGCTACAGACAGGCCATGGTCCATGAATCACGACTGCACAACATACCCATTGCTATTGGGTGCCAGTCACCATCAGAAATCAATGTCTGATTAAATTAACGCCCCTCGTTTTGTGCGCGAGAGGTCTGAGCTTGGAAGGGTGGGCAGATTTCTCGTCTTAAAGAGGTGACACAAATCTTTCGCAAGTGGCACCCATTCGGGGCAGCGAGGACGGAGACGAATTGGCTGTCGAATCGAAAAACTGCCGTGTGAGTGAGCTAGGTAAATACGCGGACGAATTAATAAGCGCGGCGTTATAAATGGCGTCATCCTTCATCCTGCCGCGCTGGCCAGCCAGCGACTGAGCGAAGCCGTGGCCATTAGCACTGCGGTCAGCTGCAGTGACAGATGGAGGACCAGGCCAGTGGTACGTCAGGGTGCCGTTTATAACCCAAATAAAAATACTGGCATGTTACCGCGTCACAGAGAGAATTACTTCAAACTGCGCTACCATATTCCTAACTCCGCATTAAATCCTGGGAGCATTTAAAGGAACGGCATTATAAGTCATATATAAATAATAAAGCTGAATTATCATACATGCAATGTGCATGAACACTCATAGTAGCAGAACTGTTAGAGTACTTATGCTTGGTAAGTCTGCGAGTTTGTAGATTCTGGTGCCACTCTTATTTATAAGGCTTTAAGACTCTCAGAATATCCTGCTTATCATTTTAAATTTGCAGCTCGTGAGGTCAGAGACTTCATTGATATTCATTTCCAGCTGACACAGCAATCCCAGCAGATGGTCGTCAGCGGCTCCCGCTCTCAATCCCGTGTCTCTCTGGCCTTTACATGGCTCTATTATTGCTTTGTTTTGTTTTCCATTAGGAACTTCTGACAGAAGTTGGGGAAAAAAACCAAAGTGATGGCTAATGCGTTGTCCAGCTGGGAAATCTGTGGGCCAAAATTGGTGCATTTGGGCTTTAGGAGCCAAAAACATTCCCAGAGAGTCACACCGAGAAGCGTTAAGCGCTGAAGTTGTGTCATCTACCCTCCACTTTACTCAGTCTCCCCATGGTCCTAGATTTCCCATGATCAACCCATACCACTGATTTATAGCATAAAAACTTTTATTCAAAATTATTTAGTGCTAGATTAAACCAGATTTCTACAAATATAGACATATAAAATACATAATGAATCTTTATAGGGGCTACAATTGACACCACTATGCCTTTTTAAAGGTCCCCTTTCTGAGCCACTCTATTACTTTTTGACCCCATAAATAGGGACACATATACATACTAGGAGACACCATTAAAGATTCCTAGATCAAGGAAAAAGAGAATCCTTGTTTGGGGGAAGGCAGGTGTAGGAGCTGGTTGCTCCTCATCCACAGGGGGAAGATGAAGGTCTGCTCCTGCATCAGAAGCTGCTCCTTGGGCCAGTGTCTTTCTTCTCCACCACAGACAGCTGAGCTGAGACCCAGCCCTTGTTTCCGGGCTTTCTGTCTGCAGTGGTGTGGGACCTACCTTCCAGCTCGCACTGATCATTATCAGAGTAGCGTGGGACTGCACTGGAGCCCTGCTCATGAAATATTCAGGGCTGTGTGCTTGGTAAAACTCTTTATAATCAGAAAGGTGGGGAAAAAAGGAAAAAAAAAAAAAAACGTCTCTCCTCCAAGCAAGTTTCAGGGGCTGAACAGTGATAGAGTGCTGTAATTTGTTTTTTTTTTTGGGGGGGGGGGGGGGGGGGGGGGGGTGAGTACTTAATACTCCTTAAAGACCAGCATCTCTACATGTTAGTTTATGCTTGACACCAACAAGACAAGGTAACTGCGCCTGTAGGAGGTGTGGCCTATGTATAAGGCTGCTCTGGAATAAGATCTGACTGTATCTGCTAAAGCAAAGATGCCAGATTAATTTACAGTGTATTTCATTTCTGGTGATCAGAGGTGCCCTCTCCTCTAATAAGAGGCCACAATGAGATTAATTTTGTCCTTTTAATGTATCCTGCCCTGGCTTGGGTCAAATTCGGGAGTAATTTTGTACCCTTACTGCTTCCTCCCTTCACCAGGGACGAGCCAGAGATTATTTAGTATCTTTAATGAATCTTCACCTGGCTTGTGAAAGACATGGGACCATCTTACTGGTTTTCTATTTCCATTTCTCACTTTCCTGTTCTGTCCCCTTCTCCCTTCTCCCATTTACACCCATCCCAGACTGCTAAACAAAATTTGCTTCGTTTTTTTTCCCTCTGGACACAGACAGAAAAAGGCTCTCCATGTAAGTCTTAATAGTCGCTCAGTGGTTTTGAAATACAGGCAGGAGGACACCCCCATTTCAATTGATTGGGTGGCAAAAAGACACAAGGATCGGGCAGTGATTTCATATTCTCTGTGAAGAAGCCTCGTGTCTTCATATTCTCAGTCAAGGCAGCCAGTTTTCTATGTATCTTCATGGTCTCTGTTAAAAGGACTGGTTTATTCATGAAACGTCTCACACAGGTGTGGAGGTTTTCACTGTGCGTTGAAAAGAGGGCAAACAACAAGAGTCTATTGTATCTCTTTCTTCCTTGCATGAGACGTTCGCTGGTGTTGTTGAAGCGCTGTATCCATTCCTCTGTGGTGCTGAGAGAAGCGGTGCCCCTGACAGACCCACATTCATCTCCCTGAGCTGGGCTGATCCCTCAGTTAACCCTTTAAGATTGCAGCTCGTAATCTGCTGACACGCCCTAATCCTAACTAACAATGACTGTCAGCTATTTTTATACTGTTATCTGTCTCAGTCTCAAACTTACTTCTCTTTCTCTCTTCTGCTATATCCCTTTGATCATGTCAGCATAATTTTACTTCAAATTTTCATTCTCTGTTCAGTCTGCATCAGGGGTAGACAATCGAATCCAATAAAGGGTATGTGTGCGGGTTTTCACTGCAGCTTCCTAATTAGATTACTAATTAGAAGACTGATTGGCTGAAGAGTCCTCACACCTGGGGTTGAACAGCTGGCCTAAAAAAAAACCTGCATACAAACTGGCCCTTTGCAGATAAGATTGGCCATCGCTAGTCTACATCAATACATTTCTGCTATTCTTTTTTTGCTCTTTCTTTCTTTTCCTATGTCCAATCAAACATAATTTCTTCGCAAATTTTGTGAAATTGATGGAAATTATTTTTCCATTAAAGAATTTTCAAATAAAACATTACATCACTCTTACTAGATAATCTGTCTTACTTGTGTAAATAACACTCCTTATTCTGGAACTTGTTAAACATTGGCATTGGTGCAGTTAAATGCAAAATAATGAATTGGCACTATAATTAAATAAAACTGTAGGGTGGTCCAGACGAGAACAAGGGAACATTTTAGGTGTTACAGAACCCCTGCATCGGCATTTTTTTGCTCAAAAATCTGCCGATGGGCTAAATGTCATGAGTTGGAAGAGCTGTGTACGCACTGTCAAACATGCAGTTTAGCGTTTCATTCTGCGCAGTTCCAGTTCTGACGTTACTCACAAAATCACAAATGAATAGACTCTTGGTGACTCTTAGTGTGAACAAAAGATAATTAGAAATGCCAGTGACTTGCATGCCTGCATGCGCCGGGACGTATCGCAGTGCTGGCAGGCGGCCCTATTGACAAGTTGTTTTGGAGGAAATCATGCATGAGTAACCTGTAGGCCAGCGTTGGCGATTCTTGGGTCTATGGGAAACGGGGCCCTAATGAGCCTTTGGTGGGTGTGCTGTGTCACTCTGTTCACCCTTTAATGTCTGGACCCGGTTCAGGGCATTGTCAGCTCCAGAGGGGCCTGTTAGCAGGTTTAAATCCAGCCCTAATGTTCACAAGGATCCTGGGTCCCAGCTGCCAGCTTTTCCTTCGTGCCCAATGGGATTCAGATTAATAGCTTCCTTTTTGCTTGGGGGGGTGGGGGGTGGGGGATAGATTTGTTTCATCTGCAGTGGGATTCTCTGGAGATGGGCAATGAGGTGCCCTGTTTGTGATCTGTCAGTCAGTGCTTTGCACGACAGTCCAGACCAGAGCATAAACTTCCAAAAGTTTGGCCAGCGATAATCGTAGCAAATATGGACTTGCTGGGCCCCACTAATGACTGTAAATTCTTTCCCCTGGCCTGAGAGCAAGACTCAACGGTGATGCTGAAGTTTGCATACGCGCAGACGCTCCGTAATTTTAAATATTAGCATTCATTCGCCACGCGGCTGGTGATTGGCCGAGGTAGCTGTTAAGCACCAACGTGGACGGGAATGCAAGACGTCATGGAAAACAACTGCGTGTCAAGCAGAGGCTGCCACAAACGGGAGCCCGGGAGGACAGTGGCGATGTCAGTGGCTTGGAGATGGCAGTGAGGTTGGGCAGCAGCACCTCACTGGCCTGGCGCAGAATGGGGAGGGGGGGGGGTGTTGTGCTGATTTCAGTGAGGGGAAGCATGAGAGAATGAGGCATAGCAGGATATGAAGGGACTGCAGGGTTACAGGGCCTGGGAGGGCAACTGGGACTCAACTGTAGGGGTTGTGGGCGTGGCGTGAAGCAGTTAGACAGTGGTGCAATGGTGACTCATTCTCCCCCCTCTCTCCCTGCCCCCCTCCCTTTCCCAGACAGCCTAGAACTCTGTCGGGGAGTGGAAGCTGATTCCCAAGACTGCCACACGGAATCCTCACAGCTGTAAACATGGCCCTGATATCTTAATCCAGAGATACCATGGCCCGGATTAGGTGTGTTGGAGCAGCTGTGAGCAGCCACAGGTCCTGGAGGCCATATGAATGATTAGCCTGTGGTCAAATTACTTGGACTTTCTGTTAGCGAACAGTCTACAGACAGCCAAGGGCCACATCCAATGGCTATTAGGAACAGAAGTCGTGGGGCGGGAGACTCTGGGCCTGTAAATGTCTCTCATTGGTTGCGGTGATGGGCAGCCCTCTGCCTCAGGTTCCTTGCTGGCCAATGAGTAGCCCTGAACTTACAGGCAGTCAAACCCATCAGATTGAATTACAATTATATCCATCCCTCTTACTGGAAAATCTGTGAGTATGTGCATGTTTTTCATGGAAATGGTAGAATATTTTTATGTGTGCAACTGCAGTGTCTCGTGCTTTTGTGGTAGTATGTAGAAAATGTAGAAAAACGTGTGCTTATGACTGCGCATGCCTTTGTGTGTTCGTGCATGTAGATACGTGTATGTTTGTACAGCTTTTTGCCATTTCTCACTCCTGGTGAGCTGGGACACGTGGCCTTTAATGGACTGGGACCCTGGAGCAGCATCTCCTCTCATCCCATCAGTCACATTGAACAGATAACAGCCACTCCTATTGTCAGACAATACACTCTTATTGCTGATACCTGATTACCTAAAAGATACATCCTGGAATCTGTCCTCCAAAGCGAATTTGCCCCCAAATGCACCCATTACTGCTTGTGTTGCTATGATGTAATGCGATAATGGGATCAAGCACTCACAGTAAGTTTAACGACAGTGTGCATTCTGCCTTTCACCCTGTGCTGAATTATTACCATTGGATTTGCAGCAGTCTTGGTACAACGTTACAGCAATGTCTGGGATTTTTGCAAGCTGTCAAAATGTTTGTCAATGAAAAGTGTTTCTAGATGTATCCATCTACCAGGATGCATGCGTAAGTGGTGCAGAGTTTATGTTGCATTATTATATAGTTTGTGTAGAGGTTATACAAAATGGGTATTAAATGACATATATATGGTGTTTCCAGTGAAGGAATTGCTGCAGCTTTACTCGTAAGACAAGCTATTTGATATATGAATGTCTCATTATGACATCAGTCATGATCGAAGTGCCGTATTAAGATGAATCAAGCAAGAGAAACTTACAAGATGGCTTTACAGAATACGTCTATAGCGATAAGTACGGTATGACAAACACAGCATTGGGGGCTTTTGCCAAATAGGCTTAAGCAGCCAAGAAGTCATTTTTTGGAAGAGGAATTTTTTCTCAGGCCCTTTAGCTTTTGCCCACAGAGACAAGGAATGACAATCCTCTAAATAAGAACCATTAATTCCATGAAAATCCAGAGCCTTGCAGAAAATATCCCATAGTTAGCTGTAGTCACAACCTGTTACAGTAAAAGTAAAAAGTAAAAGTAAATGTAGTCCATAACCCTGTAAGAAGTAGGAGCTGAAAACTCGAGAAATCTTTCTTACCTTCTTTGGAAGTAAAGGCTGCTGGTTAAGACATGGGATCTGCTGGATGGTTAGGCCGTCTTTACTGTTTTAGGGTGTACGGTCTGCTGAATGGAGAGACCATCCTTACTGTTGTAGGGTGTACGGTCTGCTGAATGGAGAGACCATCCATACTGTTCTAGGGTGTACGGTCTGCTGAATGGAGAGACCATCCATACTGTTTTAGGGTGTACGGTCTGTTGAATGGAGAGACCATCCTTGCTGTTTTAGGGTGTACGGTCTGCTGAATGGAGAGACCATCCATACTGTTTTAGGGTGTACGGTCTGTTGAATGGAGAGACCATCCTTGCTGTTTTAGGGTGTACGGTCTGCTGAATGGAGAGACCATCCTTACTGTTTTAGGGTGTACGGTCTGCTGAATGGAGAGACCATCCTTGCTGTTTTAGGGTGTACGGTCTGCTGAATGGAGAGACCATCCTTACTGTTTTAGGGT
>JAODJU010000018.1:22926534-22946930 GCA_026776725.1 Gnathonemus echidnorhynchus
GGGGGACATGTCCCCCCTATCCCCCCTATTACCAAAGCCCCTGGTCTGTGAGACGTCCCCACAAGTCTGACCAGAAAAGATGATTGGAAGATGATTGGATGGAAGGGTTCCCGTTATACTGATCTTCTATGTAATACAGCTTGGAGTGCTTGCAGTTCGCCCAGTGAGGCATGACCCCATAGCTAACAAGTCTAAAATGCATGCAAAAATACCCCATAAGTAAAAAAATAAACCCAGAGGAATAAATGAATATCAGTAAAGACACTGACCCAAAGCATTAAATTAACTGTAAGTGTTGTGGCACCTTGTGCAGGAGGTGTGAGACACCAGGCTGTGTGACTCCCACCTTCCCCTCGTGTTATGTTTAGCTTTTAACAGCCAGACACTTTCAGAATGAGCGGGATGGTGCAACGGAGCGAACTTCCTTTGTCCTCATCTAGTGCTTTGACTTCTGCAGCATTTCCACTCAGCTGACAGAGACCTACGCTGTTCTTTTTCGACTTGTTAAATTAAGTCTTTGCGGCATTCAGGCAATTGGCCTGTTTGAAGGTAGCTAAAAAAACCAAGAGTACTGTGTTGCTATGGCACCACCGTTGTCTGTTCTTTAACGGTGCCTTTAGTTTAATTTTCGCTTTAATTTCTTTTTACTGCCACAGCGCACTGAATCCTCTGCCAGTCACGGTTTGGGGAGGACGCGTTCTGCCTCCACGACAGGACTGTAGGTTGACAAACCAGACTTGGTGGAACCCAACTAACAAAGGAGCTTCTCTGTAATTAAGGGGTATCATGTTCTCCTGACTGGCTCCTGAAGGTGCGTGAAAAAAAAAAACAGTTTCTCATCTCCGGCAGACAGTAATTCTGGTTTATGGCTAGTGCCATTCAGTTATCGCTCCCCGAGGGGCCACAGGGTGAAAACCCTCCAGACGTCTGTATATTTTTTTATGAGAAACAGAGACGTGCACAGCTAATATGCCTGATAAATGTGTCAGGAGAGGAAATTCATAGGAAAGTATGACAAAGACTCGCTCATTAGATAGAGCTCATGACAGCCCTGGTGTTGGTTTTATGCCTCTAATCTGGTTGACCGTCAGAGTGAAAAGTGTCTGACTTTGGCTCTTTTTGTCTGCGTATATTTTATCGTGCGTGCCTCTGAGAAGCATTTAGCCTGCCGCGATTAGGAATGGGTTTGAACATGTCTTCCGACTGCATCTCGCCGGTAGATCTTAATCTGGCTTCATTACATTCTCTGGTTCCTCTTTCCATTTATCTGCACATGCTAGTTTTCCAACTCATGGGTACTGAGGAGGGCTACAAGCCTGTAATGCTGTATATATTACAGCCGATGGCGCGGGGCTGTGAGCAGGCAGCCAGCACTGTAACAGTTAAGGACACAGACTGTAACGCCAAGGTTGCTGACTCAACTGCCAGTCATTAGTACCCTTGAGCAACATGGTTAGCCTGAATTGCTCTAGTTACATTTCTAATTATAAAAGCCAGGGAATAAAAACATCAGGTAAATTCAAACATCCGTTATGGCCAAGGGCATTAAAGACAGCAGGTGTCTTTTCCTTGGCAACGTCTCTGGTAGCTTGGTACTACTGCAGTTAGCACTCCACTTGTACCAGATGGTGGCGCTGTACTTCCAAGTGTCAAGAACCCATCAATAACCATCCACACCCGACCTCTGGGTTCTAATACGAGAGCAGAAGTCCTATTAGTGACCAGGACATGCTCTGCTAGCATCATGTGTCCTGCTTTCTCCGTCCATATTATCTATTTGTATATTCTGTGACTTACTATCATGATGCTACATTGTCTCTTCCATTTGTATAGCCATGAATTTGCCATGTAATACTTGTATTTCTTTATAACTGCACTGCTTACCACGCTCAGTATACTTTACTTTATTGGGTAGAGTCTGTTTTTCCATGTTTATTACTGCCTTGCTGTGTTTTCTCACCTATTGTTAGAGTCTTTGGTTTCTGAAAACACTGTATACATGAAATATGTCATTATTATTATTATTGTATGAGCATCTTTTCAAATGATTAGCTTCCATGTCGACCCAGTAACCTTGCAGCCTTTAAATCAAGGGCGTCAGTGCAGCAGGATCTTACGCGTTCTAGCTTTTCCTTGGCATTTATCACACGAGGGTCTGACTGGACATAAAGCGTGGTTGCTGAGCCGCTGAGTTGCTCACGGGGGTGGCCATCTTCAGGAGACATTTCGCTGTTCTGCTCTGAATCAGCAGAACTTCAATTTGGGTGCAGACCTAGCAGTGGCTGGCCTGCCATCACCCCCTGGATGTGTTACCTCAAGCTGCTTTAGATGTTAGATGCTCCTGCAAGGCACTTGTGGAAATGTGCATTCCTTTATATACTAGGTTTTTTTTCCAGAGTGTCTTTGTTGGAAACCCCAGTTGTGATAAATGTATCGACCATTAGGACAAGCGGAAGGGGCAGTACAGTGGCTCAGTGGGGGGCACCATCACCTCAGGCCCCCCAGGGATCAAGCCTTACCTCTGTTCTGTGCGTGCAAGGTCGTAGGGTTTCCTCTGGATATTCCGATTTCCTTCTCTGGTCTGAAGAGATGATGAATATGTGTTTCCAGAACTGCCCATAGTGAAGAATTAGAATTTAGCGATTAATCATCATTGTTGACACACCACAGCACAAAGTGCACAACAACGGAATGTGTCCTCTGCATTTAACCCATATGTGACATCATGACAAAGCAGGGGGCAGCTAATTCAGCGCCCGGGGAGCAGTGCTTGGGGGCGGTACCTTGCTCAGGGTACCTCAGTGGTACCTTGCTGGTCGGGGATTTGAACCTGCAATCTTTCAATTACAAATGCACTTCCCTAATCATCAAGCCACCACTGCCCCCATGAGTGAGTGTGAGAGACCGGCATCCCATCCAGGCTGTACTCAGCCCCCCCATTCCGAAAAATCCCGCACCGGATAAGCGCCTGGAATATGGATTTGTGGATGGTAATAAAAGATGCTGCAGATTGCCTCTGTTCTGTTTGCCAGAAACACATGTGATGTATTAAAAAAATAACTAAAATGTCTTAAGGATGCCTTGGGCTCACAATACTAAATTGTATTTGTGTCTGCTTGCCGTCAGGGATGCGATGAATAAAAAACATGCTTATCCTTTAGATGTAGCGTGATGTGAAGTAGATGAAAGAGCCTGGCTCTGTCGGACGAGTGTTAATGTTTACTCGCGAATCGTGTTTGGGGGCAGTTATGGAGGCTGTGGCGTTTAGAGGCTCAGTAAAGAGGCTACAGGGGGTGTGGGGTGGGGGCTGGATGCCAGGGGGCTGATAGAGTGAGCTGGGGGCTGGCAGCCATGATAAACTCCTCCAGTTGAATTCGTGGCACACAGGCATTATGTCCGGAGACCTGGGCTCTGTTCAGGAATTAGACGTTGCTTCAGAGATATGCTGTCTGCTGTTTCCTCATGGACAGGTCACACACTGAATATGGGGGAACAAAGTGACCGATAGGGGCCCCATATATCATGTGTCGTATGTTGACGAATTCCAATTTTACACAAGATTCAAAAATCTGATGGGCAAATCCATCCACCCATTGTCAGTAACTATTTTCAGTCTGGATCAGAGTGGGTTCCTGGGAAGCAGACAGAGTGGCGTGGCATACAGCCTGAATGGGATACTGGCACCCATAGGTATGGTTACTCACACGCAGTCACACAGAAAGCTTCGTTTAAAGCTTGATTATGGAAGGCCAGATAAAACCTGCATATATACAGAAAGGGCAATGCATTTTTTGGGCTATATTTGGGCAATTCCAGCATTATGGATGTGACATTTAGACTCATATTGGCAAACAGAATGCCTCACGGCAGGGAAAAGCTTAGTATCATTGAGTCAATTTGCATACCTCTTCAGTTGAATATAGGCAAATCCTCAAAATTCATATATTAAATTACTGGTTAGAAATGCACAGCATTTTATCGTGGATATGACATCAAACCGACCTTTGCATGGATTTGCCCTCATTAATATATATGATATTTGCATGTGGGCTCTGCATCCGGACCTGTCAGGAAGTGAAGAAGCTGAACGTAAGACAAATGGCTGCCTTCGGACCCCAGCACGTCCAGGGACGCCTCAATGCCTGTTTTCACTTCCGCCTGTCGTTTTGGGCTTTGGTAAATGCTGTTAAGAGCGGGGGGGCCCACAAGCACCAGGGACCCCCCCGCTGTGTAGCCATGCCGTGGGCTTCTTTATGTATGCGTTTTCATGTAGGGGGGTGATGTAAAGCACCCAGAGACGTGTGAGCCGGGGCCCGGGGAGGAGTGGGGGGGGTCCAAACGGGGCAACCCGCGGTGAGCCGTTAGATCAAGTGACACCGCAGCTTTCGTTAATCACCCCCCAGGCCCATAACTCCTGTCCTTCCTCCCATCTGCTACCACAGACCCAGAGGTTTATTTAGTGGGTCACGTCTGAACCTCCTGGGGGGGCCATTACCCATGCCTGTGAGCGATGGGGCCATCGCCCTGACAACTGCCCCTGCTGCTACAAGCCGGCGGGGGTGCATCCAAGTGAGGGCTTTCATTAAAACGCCCCCTGATCGGAGTCCGTGGCAGGATAAAATGCCCCCCCCCATGGCCTTGCTGTCATCCTCATCTTTATAAATGTGTCTCTGAGCGACATGCTCATGATCGGCCTCTTCGGAGCCATTCCCTGTACTCCAGTATCTCTGCACAGACTAACTTATCTGGGCAGGGGGGCAGGTGATGCTGGGGTCCTTAGGTAATCATGGGCCGCTTTAAAGGGCCCCTTGAAGGCATCATTCTTTCTCGGGGCGGCAGAGAGAGGGCTTGGGGCATCATGACCATGCGCAGACAATGCATTCAGGCGGGACTTGGGGCTGGGCTCCTGACCTTGTCTCCTAGGAGTAACCGCAGGGGTTGAGGCCTCACAATGCACTCCTGCGTGGTTGGTAATGGATGACTTTTCTCTTACCCTGAAGGGGTTTTTTAGCTTGTGCATGCCCAGTTGGGTTTTATTTCGGCCTCCTGATTGATGACGGTTTGTTAGAATAGAAGTTATTTGTAGGTGGCTTGATGGAAAGTAGGACACTGATTGACTATACCTACAACTCTAACTTAAAGCCATTCATCCATCTTTCACTCCCACTTATTCAGTACAGGGGCCATGGTGGACAGGGAGCTTATCCCAGGCAGGGAACACCCAGACTCGGATGCAAGTGCATGACTGGACACACACTCCTTGCACACGATGGGTAATTTAGAGACACTGGTGTGTCTGTCTGCATGGTTTTGGAGGAGCAATGCAGAGTGCCTGGAGGGAGTCTCTGTGAATTCAGGGAGGACAGGCAAACACACCCAGAGCTGGGGGCAGGAGGGTGACCCTTAACCTTAAAGGCGTGAGGACACAGTTCCAGGGGCATAAGAGACAGGTCATAATTCATGCAGAAGGGCCTGCCTTATCACTAGCCAATGACAGGTTTGGAATTAGTGAATGACAGGGGAGTGGGCACTCCAGGGGCCAATCAGCTTTCACCTGGGGTCAGTAGTCCTGTGGCCATTCCTTTATACACCCCTGATCTGCGGTTTTGCTGGAAAATTTTGAATATTAAGAAAACTGACCCTTTGCTTTGGATGTACAATGTCACAGGTTATGCACACTGATGGCATTTTTGCTTAATTTATCGCAATATTAGCGTACGTGAACTGCGGATTGGCTTAAAACGAGCATGCTGCCGTTGTTGTGACAGTGCCTCCTGATGAAGGCGCACAGGGCTGTAATTATTATGACACCGCATGCTTCAGTCAAATCAAACAGGACTGGTGTTTCTGGAGGTTCCAGCTGCTGGCAGGCTCTGATGGAAGTCACACCTGGCCTTGACACATCTGCTGTAGCCCGCCGCTCTTTCCACATGCTTCTGACAGTAATGACGCGTTTATATATTTTCACAAGGGGGGGGTGGGGTGGCTGATCTGCTCGGTGTGAAAGTGCAAGGGCGAGCGGGTGCGGTAGCACAGGAGGAAATGGAAAACTGTGAAAGTCGTCACGAGGTTATAAACACATTTCATGCTGTGAGAGTGTGTTTGAGAGGGTCAGTGCCTGGATCTTCCCCCTCGGACTGTTGGGAGAGCCTGAGAGTTTTATGTGTTTGTGTGTGTGTGTGTGTGCGCGCATTCATGCTTGTGTGAAGGTGAAATTCTGTAGGCGCTTTGGTATTTGTGTGACTCAGGTGTGTGTGTGTGTGTGTGTGTGTGTGTGCTTTGCTATCCGCATGCATTGGGTCGGTTTGCATGCCAGCATTCTCCATTATCTGGGTGTATCGGCTGGGAGCGCCTTGGAGACGTGATGTCTGGAGTCGCCTGCATCCTGGGGCGTTCGGCTGCGAGCTGCCGTCTGTGGGTGTTCCTGCAGGATTCCGTCTAAAGCCGCCATTCTCACCTTGCAAGGGCACTGGGGTCATATGCAGCTGAGTGATGACCTGTAGGGCCCAAGAGCAGCATTCCTCTGTCTCAGATCTAACAAAAAATTCAATACGTTCAGAAAAAAAACCAATTGTTGTTTTTTATTTGTTGTTGTTGTTTTTGTTAATAATACTACTACTACTACTACTACTAATAATAATAATAATAATAATAATAATAGTAATAATAATGAATATATTTTTAGCCACTATTAATCATCTGCTTTTCTGTCCACATCAATGCTGTGTTGATCTGGGCAGAACCTGCAAGGGCACGTTTTCACCGCACCAAATGCCGCACTTTTGATATGGTACTTTTGGTACTTACTCTTCTCCATTGATTTCTGGACGACTACCAGTGACAAACCAGCTGGGGCACTTTTTTGGTACTTCAGTACTTTGGCGTGGGACTTGAAACGCTTTCTTTCACATTTGCTTATGCAAATAGTCATCTCTAAACACAGTAGAACCACAATATTGAAAAAAGTTACTAACTCAAAAAACAATGATAAACGAAGTAAATAAAATAAATTAATTTCGATCTGGCCAGAAAAACCGATACGACAAAAAGATCCAGATGGCATGACAAGAAATAAAAAAAATATTTTGTTTAATATACTAGGCTGTGTTTAATATACTAGGCTGTGTTTAATATACTAGGACAGCACTCATGCGATGTGTTGTAAATGTACGCAATGTGATTCTGTTGTAAATATAGCGGTGTGATTTTGTTGTAAAAAATATTGGGGTATTTATAAATCAAAAAGGAGTTCATAAATTTCTCAGAAACACATCTCGGAGTAATTTAAAGAGCAAGAATGAAAATGATGGGGGAAACACGCAGCACTCATGCAGAAGCAGCGGAGGTAGACGTCAAACTGATTTTTATACATATATTAGATAATCTATAAAAGGAATAATATTGTTTCTCTTTGATAGAATAAAAACCTTTTAGCAAAACTGAAACTCGCTGCACTACAATGTCTGTACTGATTTGAAAAAGCCTGACCTTAATCTGGTTTACTTGCGATGTAAGAATTGCATGTGCATAGCATGCGATGCTGATATTAATATTTCACATTATCCAGCCCCATAATATACTACAGCCATTTTTCAAATTCAGTACAAAATACCCCGCTTTGTATTGTGATGTGACATTGTGATTGTAACTTTATCTAAGTGCCAAAAGTATGGTGTCTGGTACAGTGGAAAACTGCCCAAAGTGACTTACACACTTCAGAGCAACCAGAGACCTACAGTAGTCAAATCTGCATTCCTGGTGGTCCAGTACAGGGCCAGTATACACATTATCGCACAAAGACTCCCCAGTCATTCATGAGGCGCAGGCCAAAATGCTTCCACCGGAATACTGTGAGTGTGGTTTGTCTGAGGAGCTAAATTATCTTGCCAATGGATCTTCAGGGATCTGAGGTGAGCCTTATTTTAATGAAGGCTTAAAACGTTTTGCTGCTGCCTGTTCCATGGAGGCTGTCTGACTGCTCTGTAGCTGGATGTCTCTGTACTATATTTAAACATAACTTGCTGTGTTTGTGTTTTATTTTCTGTAGCGTCTGTCATTTTTTGCATCAGCACAGGACGTTTTCATGTGTTCTGGTTATAAATACACAAAACTTAAAATAGGACCAGGATACATTGATGGATCCGTAACCTAACAGGTTGCTTCCTTTTGGAAACGTGCAAGTAGCTGCTAAAATATGGGAGATGTCAACATAAAGTGCCTTGATGGGGTTCTGGGCCACCACAAGGCACCTGAACAGCATCACTGTGCCTTGGAATAGAATCAAAACACGTCCCAAACTCTGCAGGGTAGCTTGTGATGTGAAACTCCATCGTCATCGGTGGTTGAAACTGTTGGGTCTGGCTCTACAATTTCCCATAAGTGATCAATGGGGCTGATAAGTGGGACAGCCATGACATATGGTTTGCATCTTCTTCATGTTCATCAAACCATACCGTGACACATTATTGTTCTTGAAGGTTCCAGTTCCGCCGGGATGGAGATACTTCATCGTAGGATCAACAACAATTTTTCAGAATGTAGTAGGTAATGACATTTACCTACAACTGTACCTCAAAGAAGCTAGGGGAATACACTTCACCACAAACTAAAACACGTTCACCATAAGGTCTTTTCTTACTTATTGTTATTAACTGTCACAAAGATGCATATCTCAGTATACTGTTCTTTACAGCACTCTCAAAACTTCATTTTAAGACGTTCAGTATACCCGCTTGTGAAATTGTCTCTTCTGTACTTGAAACTGCTTGTTAATATTTGCAGTCACCTCATTCCCAGATGCATCTCCTTTGCCTTGCATGCCGAAACCATCCATGCAGAATCTCTCCTTCATCTCAGGCATGCACCTCCTTAATGGTAGCAGGGTGAGCAGCTTTGTCACACTAAGGTGTCCTAACCTGCCCCAACAATCATGGTAGTGAAAGTATGAAGGGTGAAGGTATGAAGGGTGAAGGTAATCCTGCCCAACATTTTTATACATGCATGATGAGACGATGGCATGTTGATTGCTTAATTAATACAGAAACCACACCTATGTGGAACCCTTTCAGTATACATTCACAATTTATAATTATAACATTTATAATATGTTTTCTATTTACACCCATAATATGGGGTCCAACATTTACAAGGTGTTTCCATATGACAGTTACCTTAGAACAAACTCCAGTCCTGGGGGGCCGGAACCCTGCAGATTTTTGGGTTTCCCTTCATTTAACACACCTAATTCCACTCCTTGTACCTCCTTGTGCTAATTACCACACAGCTCTTGAGCTAAATTATTTGTGGTGGAACAGAGAAAGAACTAAGCTACACAGGGCTCCAGCCCCCCAGGACTGGAGTTTGACACCCCTGCTGTAGAACATTTCTGAAGGACATACCTGTAGAACTTTAATTTTCTCTGCGATGGTAGTAGATATCCCCTCTTGTTTTGTTTTAAACTTGTCAAACTGACTAATATATTTCATTTTAGTATTTCATCAGTCTGAATGAGCAAGTTCAGTTCAAGGAAAGACTGGCAACTTTGGGAATGGGAGGATGGGTGGGTAAAGGAGTGGGGGGTAAAGACCAAATACTCATGTTAGTATGGGGGGAAACAGGTACACAAAAGCAGAAGATACTTGCGGCGTGGAAGGGCTGAGATTGAGGGCAGGTCTGGCTACCCAGCTCTGGGTGTGTTTACCGGGAACAAAGGAACCTCAATCTTATAGGTACCAGGGTAAAAGTTGAGGGTTCTTCTATAGTCATGTGCACATACAGTGATGTCCCTACTAGATTGCTTCTGGCGGACAACAGTAGCAAATAAATACAAAACACGGCAAAGACTGGGAGCGTGAACAAGAAGCAGAGTGAGTGTGCTTGTGGCCACACTCACTACCCAACACCTCCTCTTCATCACCTCGTCTTATGGAGTTTCTCAGTTTGATCTTCCTCATCAACATATCGGCAAGGTCACTGCTGAGTGCAGGCGAGGGTCACGCTGCAGCCAATCAGCATCAACATCACTCACTACGTGATGCTCCATGGCTGAGTTCCCTTCTTAAAACTCTATATTAAGGTCAAATAAATTGTATGTTCTCATGTATTTCAGTGTTTTTTAGCATCGGTACTTGTGGTCCCATCCAGGGTGTTGCTTGCCTTAAACCCTCTGCTGTTCCAGCCCTCCCTGTCACTATATTCAGGAAATATCGTTGTAGGATGGATGGATAGATGGATACCAAGATGGATGGATGGATAGAAAGATAAATGACCTTTTCTAGTCTGTCTGATCCAAAGCACCTTGTGTATTTTAAATAGTTTTTCGTTTCATATTTTTTGTTTCACTCTTTTTCTTCTGTCTGGTTCTGGAAAGTAATTATGACTGCCTGAGTATAACAGGGCTTTAGTGGCTGATGTACAACACAGCTGGACCTGATTCATGGATCACAATGAGCATTGCCTGTGATCGGCACGGCTATGGATCTGCTCTGCTGCTTTGGGGCATTTGGCCGACGTTGGAGGAAGTAGGACCTCCTCGGTGGATCGGCAGTAACGAAGATCTCAATCCACTGCTGTGTCATGAGCGCTTGTGGAAGTTCTTCCAAGGATGGCCAGGCCAAGACAGATAACCACTGGGGTTCGGTGTGCAGGGTCAGGATGCGAGCCTAAGCAAGAATGCTCAGCAATGTAGCCTTGTATGCTTGGTGACACTGCAGTATTTTAAAATCGGTCACATTGCTTATCGGTCACATGCGACTCCCCCAGGTAATACAGGGCACAAGGTAGGGCTACACCCTGGACCGGAAGCTAACCCAGAATTATATTATTGTTTTTTGAATGAGTATGCGCATCAATGGATGCTTTGGCCTCCAGGCTATAGCTGGTAGCTCTGTTTTCATTTGGCAAAAGAATAGCACCTCTTCACAGATATTTAAATATTTATTAGTGGAAATGTTGCCTTGAGGTGATTTTAGAGCACATCTTGAGTAGGTCTTTCTCTCTTTGAGGGGTACAGGTGGTTTCTGCTCATGGCTCCCCTCTCGTTCCTTATTCGCTCTGTATTCGTCCTTTGAGCTCTCTCTCCATTCGTTGGTGCATCTGGCCACCCAACCCCCTTTGGCGGCCTTGAGTGTTTATGCTACCCTGCTCTGGCTGATCGGCTCGGCCGCGGTCTGTTTTCCCGATAACTCTCTTTGTGCTAATTCGAGAGACAAATGCCCCCAGATGAATGGGGCTCTTTGAGAAAACCCACGTGACGTCCTTGACCAGAGGTGCGAGTGAATGGCGTGCTTTTAATTAAAAGGGCCTTTTGCGCTTGTGATTTGCCGGAACCTTCCACGCATCTCCTCTGGTAAACGTTTGATGACAGAATAAAAGCAGGACTGTGTGTGTCTCCAAGCTCGATTTATACTATTCATCTCTTGTCCTTGGGAAAGGCTTTCAAGCTCCAGAGTTTTTGTTCCTGGCCCTTTTCTCTTCAGGAAAAACAAATCCAGGTTCGATATCAAAGGTTTTGCTGCGGTTCTGCATCATGTTTTGTTGTCCAGTGCTTCGCTATACGTTAGAGTTAAAAAAAAAAAGTTATATATTCATTGATTTGAAAAGTTTAAATTCAACATTCTGCATTGTCTCATGGCTGCATTTGTTCTCTTATTTAATGGTCCTTTTATTCAGCACAGTTTGCCCAGGGTACACAGGTCGATTTCAGATTTAATCCCCAGTTCCACAGCAGACAATTTCGATTCCAAATGCAATCTTCCCATTGATTTTGAATCAACATTTCTAATCCGGAATAGACGACAAATCAATGGGTCTGTTGGCTTCTAACTTATAATTACTTAATTAGTAGGAGACTGTGGCCACATTATTATCTGGAAGCCATTAAGGTGCTGGTAACTTTTGGGATATTCTTGATATCTTAACCTCTGAACTGCTTAAGTGGTCCTTCTTTAAACTGCTGTCTATAGAGATGCCTGTTTTGTACAGGGTCAGTTCTAACTCTATATCTATATATCTATATCTACTAGCCTACTAATGCTTAATTCATCCTGCTAACTCTACATACACCCAGCTAACGCTGTATTAACCCATATGTTTCCAGCCAGGATATCTCTGTATCTGCCCTTATAATACTATATTTACCGTACTAACTTCATCATCCATACTGCTAATGCTGTAGCCACCGTACTTGTAATATAAGCATCCTGCTAAAAGCCTGACCACTGTTACTAGCTAACATCTGGCATTCGTTTTTCAGTACTGGTACCTCAGATGCCCTCTGCCACATATCTCCTAGTCTGTGGTAAACACCAGTGATAATCTCATCTCGTATCTGCTCCTGTCCCTGCCTTTATCATCACCGGCAACGTCTCTGCCATCCTCGACATTAATCATAATTATTATCATCTACGTTTCCAGCAAACACCACAGCAGCGCTCTGTTAGGTCATGGACTGAGGGAACAGAAGGAGAGAGAGGGAGTGATAAGAACCTGCGTTCTCCAGTTGATCTCCCACTTTGCTCCCGTTCTCCCTGGAGAATTATTACAGCATCTGAAGATTAATTGGGTTGGGGGGGGGGGGGTTGCTTTGGTGCACGTTGCCAGGAAGGCGTGAAGGAGGGGGCACAGGGGTTACTGAGGCCTTGTGGGATTTGGCACGGGCGCAGACACGGGGGCTGTTAATTTTGCTCTGAGAATTGCATCAAGATGCGAGAGAGGAAGTGGTGCACTAAAGGCCCTCCTTAAAGAGTGAAAATTAACCCTCTGAGTCAAAAAGAAATCTCAGCCACATAACTCTTCTTAATTCACGTTGTCTCTCATTTTTACTTATTTACCTGATTTAGTTTGAGATGTATTCATTAGATTCCTTCTCAACGCAACTGTAGTTAATCCATTTTATACGGATGGATATATCGCTGAAGTGATTCAGCTTAAGTAATTTTTATTGGTTCAAAAATGTGGCCCTACTTGAGATTCAGATCAGCAAGTAAGCACCTCCTCCAGTCTGATGCATCTTGGTGAGCCGTATGCATCGTTTGGTCTTCACTTTCACGTTTTCGTGAGCGGGCTGAGCACCAGCTGTTCACTGCCCTACCCCGAAGCCAGCAGCTGCCCCCCCCCCCTTCTCGTCTCGTTTAATGGCTTTCAGAATAAGGTTTTTAAACTCTGTGGGCGTGAAGCTGTGCTCGAAGCACAGAAGGTGCCCTAAATGTGGCGTGGATCTGGAGGGAAATAGGAGCCTGCTTTTTATTTATTTATGAACAAATAGAAAATATGAGGAGTATGCACAAATGGTAGCTTTTAGGTTGTGTCATTGTGAAGTCTTTCAAACGTCATTCGGCCCAGAATCAAATGCTCCATAAACACTGAGACACACAGACATCTGCTTAGTGTACTTGTCATTGTCGGGGCTTCGCATTGACTCTCACTCCAATTCAATGTATGATTCATATCTCTAACCTCAATAAAATACTGGAAAACATTTAAAAGTAGGTACCAAGCAAAAAAAAAGAAGTTTAGATTTTTTGAGTGGACTGTGTTTAAAAAAAGACATTTCAGCTTGTGTGGATGACCTCATAAGGTCTGGTTTTCCAAGGTATGCTGTCCCTATGGGGATATTGTGATATTTCTCCCAAAATTGCGCCCACAAGGTTAAGAACATGGACTCACTCTACTGCTGTGTCCGCTGTGCTCACATCAGCCTCTAGATTTCACCCCCCCCCCCACTCCTGGGGAATTAGTGTGAAGTGACTCATGAAATTGACCTAAAACTGACGATCGACCGCACGCCTGTAGTTCCCTCTTTTCACTTGGAAATGAGGGGGGAGTGGATGGCTTGCACTCTGCCGGGGTGGGGTCGCGGGGGACCCCACCTGACGTGCAATTTCCCAGGCACCCGGCAACACCAAGTCGGCCGATTTGCTCCCGCTCGCTCTGAGATCACCTGGTGTGCTGCTGATTCCCGTGGAGCCTGGATATGGGGCCTTTCATTTGTTATTGGCCCACAGGCAGGATGTGAACCTGCGTTGGATCACCCGCAGGTGTAGATAGTGGCTTAGGAGGTGAGGGACCACCAGAGGGACGTTCGCCTCACCCGGGGCAAATACAGGGGTGGGGCCACAGAGACATGGGCCCCAGGTGACAGTTGATTGGTCCCCGTCTCACTCACTGACTCAGATATTGGCTAATGATGAGGTTGGGCCCTCTGTATGAATTATGGTCCCTTTATGCCCCCATCTTAAAAAACTGATATTGCCCCTCAAATCCACCTCAAGCAGGCCAATTACAGGTAGGTGAATGGTTATCTTTGACATTAGCTGTTAGAAATGGGCTAGAACCAGCTTTGGACTATCAAACTACTTGGGTGTAGTGTAGAACCTACACCCATGTTACAGGCATCACAACATGTGCCTAACAGACATCAGGCAGCACTGACACAGCGTGTCCCTCAGGCAGTCGTGTGCTCTGGCGTTAGTGAAATCCTTTTACGCTAAGTCAGGTCTGCAAAGAGGGAGTTGCACTGAGATAGTGAGCATGTGAATCTTAACTGTGGGAGATCAAACAAATGCAGGACTTCCTGCAGGCAGACAGTCACGTTTTATTTATATAGTAGATGCTTTTATCCAAAGCTATATCTGTTCTTTGAGAAAACAGGGCCAGTCAGTCCACTGAGCAATTGGGGGGGGTTAAGGGCCTTGCTCAAGGGCCCAACAGTGACATCACTCCACTGCCCCTGGGGTTTGAACCAATGACCTTCCGATCACAAGCACGGCACTAACCCTCTAAGCCACACACCTACCCACAGATGGGGCTGATTCTTCCCTTCTGCATTGTCTTCTTCTCTGTAATAGACATGCTGTGCATGGTAAGCTTAGACTCCCCTACATCACTGGCTATAATGGAAACAGATATTACATTTAGCCATTTGGTGTGGAAATGTGATGCACAGGACTGTTGCATCTAGAGGGAATATCTGATAAAAAATGGATGGTGGGAGAAGGACAGGAAGTCTCCCCCCCCCCCCTTTTCTGTGAAAGGTGCAGCCCGTGGGGCCAGCTGCCTTTTTGTAAGAGGAGAACTCGCAGACTCTCTGACTCTGAGATGTGGCTGGGGAACTTTTTCTGATGGGTTAGTTATGCTGGCAAACCATTGAACTTTGACCTTTGAGCCACATGGCCAGGTGTCAGACATGGTCTGAACCTTTCCTACAGGAATGTCGTTATATATGGCTGTCTTATTTTACATTTTTTATATTTTAACTGTAATATAGTTTTTATTTGTTTCTTCATTTTAAATATTGATTTATTTTGTTCTAACTAGTCTTTTAATTTCAATTCTATTTAATTTCTGTATTATTTATGTACTCTTCTGTGTAATTAACCTCATGCTAGCAGGTAGGTTGTTAAATTTACTGAATTATGCTCATTTAGCCCGACGCCAGTTATTTATTAAAAGTTTATTAAAAGTTTCGTACTGCAGCAATTTGCATTGCTGTTGTTGTCAACATACTGCTGTTCTGAAGCTAAGACAACACGCTAAGGTTTTCAGTAGTGCCTGTTTAAAATGCGACGATTTAGTTGGGTTAATAGATAAGCGTCCATCTTCTGGATGCCGTGCTTCAGTGGCCCACGCTCTGGCCTCACATCTCCAGGGATGTGGCTCTGGCCTCACATCTCCAGGGATGTGGCTTTGGCCTCCTGCTCCACACTCTGCCTGTGTACAGTTTGCACATATGGGTTTCCTCTCGTTCTCTGATTACCTCCCACAGTGCAAAAGCCTGTGATTTAGGCGGATTAGTGCCTCTGAAATACCCTGCATGTTCTGTGTTCATACCTTATGAAGGACTGCGATCCTGTCCATCCCAGGCATCCTGCCTACTCTGACTCGTGCCCTGTGCATTCTGGGATAGGTCCCAGTCTAACCATGAGCTTTGCTTTAGTTCAGTATTAACTAATAATAAATCACTTTTTGCACGGTCACTGTTTGTATGCCTTTCTGTTGACAATAATAACCTTGGTTCAAAAGGTTTTTTTTTTGTAAACCACCTTGGTTTATTAATGTTCTGTCACCTTGTTTTCAGTTCCCTTGAATGTCTCGACACCAGATAAACGTGGATAATTGCACTTGGGCCCGATCCTTTAATCCACCATTTAGATATTTAACAAAGCTCTGTGATATTAGACAGGGGACAGTTCTGGAATATCAAGAGTGAATGGGTGTTTTCTACCCATGTCCATTTACGCGAATGATTACGACTGAATGTGAAGCATGTAAATGAATCATTCATTCACTGTCTTTAAAAGGCAACATCTAATGCTTATTGATCATAAAACGGTCAGGTGGAACACAGGAACTGCTCCTGAATAGATGGATCTGAAGGCTTCTGAGCTGGAATCTTCTCTCCTTTTTCTGTTTTTTTTGTGTTTGGGTTGGGGCCCGTATGCATATCACATTGTGTGCCCCTGCTTCACCTCATCAATCACTTTCCTTCTCTCCCTTCAGGGGCCCGAACAGAAAGGATGAGAGGATCTCTGTTGATAAGTGCATTTCGCTCTCCCTCTCCTCTCCATCTCGAAAGCAATTTGTTTTTAGACGTCCTAGACTCTCGCCTCACTCTGCGTGGCAATCTAACTAACCGGAGGCTTTGTGCCATTCCACTGCTCTGGCTGCCGGGCAGGTCATGTGACGAGGCCGAAAACCCATAATCAATATGCCAGTGATGTGTCTGTGTCATTGAGACCCATAATGGTGTGGCTTTACTCATTTCCCTCTCTGACGTCACTTAGGTTGAGCAAGGCCACCAGGAAATGGTTTGCTTAGGCGGGTCAGGTCAGGTCAAGGGGACAGCCAGGCAGCTCAAGGTCTTGTTGGGTTGTGGAATAACCCTGGGCCACTTGCTGACTTTCACACGTGTGTGACACATTGGACAGGCGTGTGATGTGTTAAGAACAATGTGTGTTATGAAGCAAGGCTGATGTCTCGATGATGGATTTCCTGGGAAGGAGAGGTCATGCGAGGTAGTGATGTCTCGTTTCAGCATTGACGTTCTTCATATCACATGAATGACAGGCTATTATTTCAGGTTTCTGTCAGAATGATTTACGAAAAATCTAATGTTCAGAAGGTCATTGGGCTACAGTCTTGGGCCCTGTTCTTGCATTATGGTGATTTTCAAAAAGGTATGGTGGGGGTATATAGCGGTCGTTTCTTCCTGTTCTAATCTTGTGAAATCTCCCGCCATTTTGGTGGCCTGCTTGTGGGTGAACCGGCTGTCGGATCAGTTGATCATATGCCGAGTTACTTACCCTTTGCTGATCACTCATGTTCCCAAATGTACGCTGCTTGGTTTATGACACACACAAACTCAGCGTCCCCATTGAAGCTGCTTTGGAGCAGTGGAATTACCAGGATGTCAAACTGGTGTGGGCATTCGGGTGTGTTGGGAGGGCACCAGCGCTCAGTTTATTTCGGAGGTCTTGGAGGGTTGCCTGGTGGGTATTTGTCGACTGTAGTGGGGGTGGGGGGTGCAATCCGTTGGGTGGACAGGCAATCTGTTTGGGTGGGCATTGCCTACCCTCTGTCCAACCATAGCCACACCCCTGCTTTGGAGCTACAGCAAAATCCTGAAAGCCTTGCTTTGCCCGTGAAGTGAGTTTTGAATATCTCAATTAGTGACCAGCCCTGTCATTGAACTGGGAAATCTGCATGCCAGTAGCTGACCTTGCAACATTTCCAGGGAGGGGTAAGGCTGTCTGCATGGAAAATAAATAGCGTGGTGAAATATCCTGGGGGGGTTTTATCAGCCTCTCTCCCGCCTTCCTTTTTGAATAATGGTTTTATTTCTTCATTTTTCTCCCGTTCAGAGAGCCTGAAGTATAGCCATGGAGAGAGAGTAAGAAGACGTTTCGGTGGCTGGAAGCGATTGAGGAGGAGAGCAGCAAAATCGAGGACCCCCGCGGCGACAGGAGGGGGCGGGTAGGGACAGCCTCGCCTCGGACAGAGACTGGATGACCCCCCCGCCGGCCGGCCCCACCGGCTCTCGCAGAGATGGCTTCCAACTTCAACGACATCGTCAAGCAGGGCTATGTGCGCATGCGCAGCAGGAAATTAGGGGTGAGTGCCACAGCCGGCGATGCGGACGGCGTCAGGTGGAGAGGAGACGGCGACGAGCGCGTCGGTAATGACAGCGTGACGCTGTGAACTGCCGGATTTGCTCGCGTCAGGCCTTGGGAAATCCCGGCTTATCCCTGCAAGTTCTGCCAAGAGCAACAGATTTGGGGGAGCTTAAGGGGGGGTTACCCCCCACCACAGTGCTACTCTGCCTCCCGTCGTCTGTTTACCGTCGGCCTGGTCTGCAGCTCCGTCTCAGGTCCTTGTGGGCAGGTGTCTCTGGGGTTCGGGTCACTCATCTCCAAAAGCAGCTGTGCAGCCTTTAGCGGATGCTAAACAATGCTAATCTAAGCTTCTGTGTGCAATTTAGCCTGTATCGTCATACTGGAGTGGAATTGGCTGCTGTTGGAAGCTGCCTCGCAGTATTTATGCACTGTTACTATATAGCAGACACCCACAATCTTGATTAGCCATCTCAACCCTTCCTTCTTCTCGGATTAGTGTCTAACGGGTAAAGACGGAGAGGTTAATTTTTGCTAATCAGCAGAGGGTCCAATTATCTCGTTGTCTTTTGCTGCATCAGCGTCCCCCCCCCCACCCCAATTTCTCCCTCCTGTCGATTGCTCTGCTGTTGCTTGTACTGACCTGCAGATAAGTTTGACCTTTAAGCCCGCCCTCCCCCCAGTGCACCTCCTCCTGCCATTAGCTGCTTGGCGGAGACAGTGCAGTCAGCAGGACTTGCCCTGGTGTGCATCATGCACTGCTCTCTGGAGAGTAAACACTGCAGAACACCTGAGTATGCTTCAGGCCTCATTTGTACTCTGCTGACTCTCCGTGCACACCTTCCTCCCTCCCTCCTTTCCTCCCCGTATAACTCTGTCTTTTTCTTCTCTGCCTCTCTCTCTCACTCCCTCTCTTTCACCTCTCCTCCATTCCTTACTCTCCACGATGCAGCAGCTGAATTAAAATCAGACTTGTGCGGCTTTTGTTGCCTAACAAATGCCAACTGCCAATTATGAGACAAGTCAATAATATTATTCTATTCGAGTCGATTTCATTTTTATATAGCACCTTTCACAAGTCAAGTGTATTTATAAAGTATTTAAAACCAAAGTGTTAACCAAAGTGCTGTACAATACATCAGTAGATATATAAGAACACATCAGAAAGAGAAAAAAGAAACACATTAATGCTAAAAATAGAAAAATAGTTTCATCACAGTTTATTAACTGCTTCAAATAAAAGTCCGATTTCAGTCTTGATTTAAAAGCAGAGAGTGAATGTGCAGACCTCGTACATTGGCAGGCTTTTCCACCAGGTTGGCACGGTAACCGCAAAAGCACAATCACCTTTGGTCTTCAACTGGGTGTGTGGAACGGCCAAAAAGAGGTGATTGGAGGACCTCAGGGAACTAATGAGTCTGTGGCAATCCATTATTGCCTAATTTGTGCAAAATGGTTTATGAAACAGGGAAAAGGAATAGAGGGAAAGAATGATCTAGTGAGTTCTAAAGACTAACATAATATCGAAATCCTGGTGATGCGACTGAGCTTTATACCGCTGTAATCTCGCTCTTACCAGTGTGTATGCATGGAGAAGAACATCCCGTGACTTATCTTGTGAGGCATCAGCTCTCCTTCCGTTTCCGCGGACAGACGTAGCCGGACCGCTTTGTCTCTCGCTCCCCAGCTGTGCTGAGTGGAGGTCTCCCAGCGAGTTGGCAGTGTGGGAGGGGGTGCTGAAGGCTCTCCTATTTTTGTGTCTGTTACCAATGAAAGTATGCATGCGACTTCTGTGATGTAACCTATTTAAAGGGATTTTGCCTTTTATTAAGCTCACAGTCTGTCTAGTTAACATAGTTCTTTGTTTTCATACTTGGCTCAGCACACTGTTAGGGCTGTGCTGATGTCCATGGAAGAACATTTCACTGCGGAGGACCAGACCTCCGACAGACCCCCTGTTTTTGATTAGTGTACAGATCAGCGGATGCCCGACTGTCCCTGGACGGGAAGCCCTGCAGGGGGCGCTCCGCTCTCCCTGATAATGAAACAGGTCTTTATGCCACACTTCACATGGGAGCTAAGGGAGAGACTGGGTGAGTCAGTCCTAACAGGCCTGCCTTCCTGATGTCTGAGACAGAAGGCCCCCTCTGGTGTTCGAACCCCCTCCTTTCTGTCCATACGGGCCCCTCCCAGTTTCTGTGCAGGTCTGTTCCCCCCTCCCCCTTCCATGTAAGCCTCCCCCCCACGGTGTCTGAGACAGAAGGCCCCCTCTGGTGTTTTAGCCCCCCC
>JAODJU010000018.1:22950753-22974983 GCA_026776725.1 Gnathonemus echidnorhynchus
GGGGGGCTGGTGGGTGTTGGTTGACCCATCAGTCAGGCTCCAGAGAGCAAATGGGAAAGGTGGATGACAGTAGGTTTGGTTAAAACCCCCCAGGTATCTGAGCGGGGGCCTAGTCAATTCCCTCCAGTCTGAAAGTGACAGTCTACTGCAACAAAGGCAGTAGAATTGGATATGTAGCAATGATTTTTTCCTGCTCTTAATGGTGTGTTTATGCTACAGAGCATGTCAAAACAAGGAGGTGTGAGATGATGTGTGCTACACTGTGTTTTTAACATAAACAGTCATACATCGATAACTATGCTACACTGGGCCCACCTTCTTGTGGGCTCTTCATTCAATGAAGTGCCGTTTGGCCCTAATCTCTTGGGAGGGGTCAAACATACCCAATCAATCACTGTAGATATGCAGTTAAATGATCTAGTAATTTTAAATAGCTAGTCATGCAAACTGCAGCCGACTTTGCCCAAGGACTTAAACCAACCGCCTTCAGCTCGGAAGACTCCGCCCTTAAAGGCCACATCTCCTCTCCACATCATTACTGCTCCTTAGTGCAGCTTTTCCAACCAGCGAAAACAGGCTCAGCAAGAATAACCACCCTACATTAATTTTGATTTGCAGGGTCATTTATTGAATATAAAGATGAATTTGCTGTACTGGGTCTTACTCTGGATAAGTGACTCTCAGCACTGCATGTGTCGGTGAAGGCTGGAGTGAGAGGAGAGTTGCCTGAGCTGGGCTTGTTACGGGGAGATGGTGATTCGAAACCTCGGGTTTTATGTTTGATACAGAGAAATGGTGTTTATATGCTACATTTCTGGTGGTCGTACAGTGTGGGACGTACCTGCATCAGGGCCGCCCAAGGTGACATTTTGTCAGGTGGCCCAGAATTCTTTGCTACGCCCTTGACCAGTACTGAAAGGCAATACCGATGGTTATTATAGTACAGTATATTAAATGAAAGGAAGAGTCTGATGGGTTTTTTTTTTTACTTGATGTATGAGCTCGCAGTTCCAGTGTTTACCTTTGTCCAGCAGTTGATACTTGAAGACTGATAGTGAGCAGAGAGATGAGATCCACAGTTAAACTGCTGAGAAACTGGGTTTGGGTTGGATGAGCTAAAGACACATCAGCAGTATGAAGCAGAATTCTGTGACTGAAGTAGGAGACGTTGTTGCTCCTTAGAGCAAAAAATCTATTTTAATGTTGTTTTATAACTTCCCTGGAGCTTAAACAGAGGGTATTTAATTATGATTATACAGAGTGTTATACAACTTGCTTCTGTATGTAGCTGTTGCTACACGTTAGCTTTTTCTCGCGGAATAAACACTTAGCTCATCCAAGAGAAGGAGGCCTCTCGGCAGCGTTGTGGGAACCTTCCGGGCTGTTTGCGTTGCTGTTTGCCGTGCTCTTGCCTCCTGTTCGGTGCACTTCCAGGGCCACGTCCAGAATGCCAAGGTCTTCAGTCCTTTGCAGCAGGAGTGTTGAATCAGCAGGAGACTAATTGGTTTGACTTTATCAGCCTCCACCTCCACGCTGTGCACTCACTCACATCTCTCCAAAAATCGCAAAGCGAAAGCGCTCCACGGGACAACCTCAGAGCCTCAGAACAATCCGCATCGCCTTTGCAAAACCGACTCATACGCTGGCCTTGTACTCACCCCCCCGCCCCACCCCCACTCCACACTGCTCATTATCAGTTATTTCGGTGTTCAACATACTGTACTGTTTAACCTGAAGCAATGTTCACATATGAATATTTCTGAAGCCATGGTGATGAATGTTCCACTAAGGAGAACTATGTTAAACATCCTTCTTGCACCAGAAATGGTGAGTTTTTTTAACTGGATCATTAACTTTTCCAAAGGTTCTCTAAGTTACAGCACATAGTAGCTCGGCCTTGTTTCCTGTGCTCTGTCCGTCTCTCTGTGCAGAATCCCTGTGTTACCGGAGTTCTGCCTTATGGCTGCCCAGCCTGTATCTGATTGTCAGGAATGCAGCTTTTACCATTGTTAGCTTAACTAGCTGGTAACAGTTGGAATTATTTGAGTAATGTTATTATAGAAAACATCATTTTTCTCTCTGTCTAGAAAGTATAAGCTCTGTGTTTCAGGGCTGTTGTCATAGTCTGCATGCCATTGATATGTAAAACATATTTGTTCATAAGGTTTTACGTTTCTGGTATAGAATTTCTGATAAATTGGATAACAAAGATGCCTCTGGAAACAGTTTGAAGAAATGATGGTCTGTATTCATACCCTGATGAAGCCAATGTTCTTTTGGGTCTCCACACGGCAGATGGGTGTGAACTGGCACTCAGGAAGCCCCCTCCAGGAGAGGGACCCCCCCCCCCCCTTTCTATTGTGTTCTTTCTGTTTGTGAGTGAGAAACAGTGAGCAAGACTGTTTTTCATGGGTTTCATGCCCAGGTTGACACCTGTAGTGTTTCAGGACTTTATTGCAGTCTCTCCATTCCCTTGAGATAACAATCTATCAGCGTTTCATTTTATAGGACAAAAAACGACTGGCTTTGATGTGCAGTCAAACAGCGTTCCCTAGATCGATGGACTGTTTTCTTCTGGTGTCCATTGTGGAGTAATCTGGAGTGGAATTTAGATAATGGGACATATTTCTCTTAATATACAGACAACTGAAAACACCATATATATTGAAAAGATGTAGATAGAAAAGAAGTGAAGCATTAAAGAGAATGTGTGCTTGTGGGGATCTATCTGTTCTCATATTGTGTGCCCAGTCGACGTCCCTGGCCAAGGATATCGAGGCATGATTATAATGCTATGCAGTTCTTCTGTCTTGTTAGCCAGACTAACAGGTGGTGCGAGGAGAGAAGCAGGGGAACACAGTGTTGGTTAAGACAGATAAACAGGATACTGCATTGTCACTCCTTCCGAAAGACAGTCAGCACTATATACACAGCGACGGAGAAGAAAAGGTAGGGTTGTGTCGCCCATAATCAACCAGTCTGGTATAATGAATAATGGTCAGCAGTGCATTGTGGGAGTTCTGTTATAACTGTGCATTCCTATCTTAATGCCTCCTGTGGCACCGTCTGTGTGAGTCACAAGACACAAATCCTTGAAAATTCTTCAAATTGTGTGGCTTCTTTAAAAAAAAAAAAACAAAAAAAAAGCCATAACCCAGACATGTTAGGCCCCTAACAATCAGATATGTACTCTCAGTAATATGCTTTGTTGGTTCTAGTTTTCTATTGCCATACACCCTGTTGTGAGAACACTGTATTTACGAGTCTTAATTATAAATCGAAAATTACGGGCTACCAGTGTTAATGAGAGCCTTCCCCAGGTGGCTGCAGCCACGATGCTCAGCTCCTTCTCCTTGGGCTGCTCAAGCTCTGGGGAAACTACAGGTTTAGTTACTATTCTGTACAAACACCAGGCTCAGCAGAAAGGTATGATTGCAAGGAAAGCCCTGCACTGAAGAGGAGGGGGAACAGGAAGGGATTCAGCAACAGACATGGACTACAGCTTGTTTATCCTACAAAGCACACACACACACACACACACACACAAAGGTTCGTAATTATAGCTTTGTGGGGACTCTCCATTCATTTCTATGGGGATGTCAATGTAATATATAAATAACCCACACAGACATACACAGACACACACAAACAAAACAAAAATGTAGCATTTATGTGTTGTAATCCTATGAAATGAAGTGCAGATGAGCGAGACATTCTGTCATCCAGATCACGGCTATTAATGATACTGCATTCAGTATAATAAGGTTGAAAGGATGAAATGATATTAGCGCTTCAGACTAATTCATTATCTCTCGGTATTACTGCTCTTCATTAAATCATTTGGCACACAATAAACAGTCTAGTAAAATGAGGACAAGATATGCTGTTTTCCTCTGTGTCGGGCCAACACTGCACTCTGTGTGTGAGCTCTCAGGATCCAAATTACATATGCAGTAAATGTAATTTAAGGATAGGCTTTACTGCTCTTCCTGTGAGATTTTGAATGTGTACTGTATCTCTTTAGTCAACAAAACGTTTCCAGTGTTATTTGATCCTGATCTGCTGAAAACTGAATGTTTTGAGCTGGTCTGTTTCAAATATCATCAGTTTCACAAATTACTGGCTGAGTATTGTTTTGTTTGGTTTTTCCGGGTGGTTTGTTTACTTGTGTCTCTGTCTGGTTGCTGTGGCAGTCCTGCTTCTGTCTGTGTTCTGACTTCTCCAGTTTTTAGGGTCCTGGGGAGCATGGGAACCCCTGGCTTTATAAATGGTGTGTGTCTGAGCCCCCCCCCACGGGGATCGAGATGCTAAAGGGTGAGCTGCTCCAAGAGAAAGGCTGCTTGCAGACACTTGACCGGGAGGTAGAGGTTGTTGAGGTTTCCTGGGCAACAAGAACCCTGCTAGTGCAGAGCAGGATAAATGTAAATAGAAAAGAATGATCTTTCATCTTAAACAAGAAATAACCCAAAAGTTCAGCGGGGCCACAGAACTCTAAAACAATTGTGTCTCCACAGCAGTGGGGTGTCTGCTGGTGTCCTTCTCATTACTCCTGCTAGACAGCTTGTGTGTACGCATTTTTTCTCCAATAACTTATGCACGGTAAAATTGTCCTGTATGCAATATTCAGGTGTCAGGGCAAATGGTTCTCTCCGCTGCTTTTCTCTGCTTCACTCACCTCTCCACCTCTCTTTCGCTTGCAAAACCCAATTTAAATGACAGAGAATTGTAGCCCTCAACCAGTGAACTGTCAATTTGAAGGTCAACCGAACCATTGGGCCAAAAATGATATTCAGCAATAATAAGTGAAATGAATTAATGAGAACCCTGTAAATTATAAATTAGTTCCTTTTCTGTGGTTCAGTTTCTCTCGAGCTGCAGAGGGTAGCAACACAGTACTGGGCTGGTCCTGCCCACCCCTGTGTATGCAGAGCAAGGAGTTGGATTATGATAATTCTTTTATTCAGATGTTATGGATTTCATGGTGAAATTTACCCTCTATTGTTGGTTGATCCTCTCGTGAGGCTGCACTTTCTGAAATGCGTGCATATGTCTCATTCTGATATCTGTACCTCACGAGAACAAAGATCAGATTTGTTCAGAACATGGTACTTCCTGTCACACTTTATGGATGTGAAGTAGCAGAGCAGGGTGATTATTGATGCCTTTAAACTTTGGTGCTGACATAGACTTTTAGGAATGCCATGGGGTGCAGAAAGAACATGCAAGTTAATTCTCTAAACCTTCCCTTGAATCTAATTTAAGGCCTATTATGAGAAGATCCAGGGCACTGGAGAATACCATAATGTTTGGTAAAGTTGCACCTAATAATAATAATAAGTCATGATATCATTAAAAGGAGGCAGTGTCATGATGTCTCTATGTTTAATCTTTCTCTGACAAATTAAGAACCATTTGTGGTGTAAAGTGCTTCTATTAACCAGTCCTACATTAAATTTCCTTGTTATGTATATTAAGCATGTACACTATAGTATAGATGCAGGTTTTAAACAGTTTTATTCTGATGCCTTGGAAACTGGTGTATTTGTAACAGCAAAATTGGGATTTTTCAGGTTTGAGTTTGTTTGGAGAGCAGCTTTTAGAAAAATTTGGTTAAGGACACATTTTTAATTCTTGTGTGTACTAAGACTTTTGGGTAGTAGGAAGCAAATTTTTTCAGACAAACCAGTGGACCAGCCATATTTAATTTTTTAATATTTTGGTAACACTGTACTTAAAGCACTCATGTATAATGCATTATAAATATATTCATGATGCATTATAATACATTCATAAAGTATTATAAACACGGCTAAAAATATTTATAAAAAGGCATAACACATTATAGTCACGTTTATTATGCATTGTGAATGCTCTCTGAAGCTCTTATCTATAATGCACTTTATAATGCATTAAAATGGCTAATATTGACCATTATAATGCATTATGAATGTATCTATAAAGAAGTATGATGACTGACTTAAGTGATACCAATAATTTTCATTTATTGCTTATATAATATATCATTTGTAATTTTGTTGTTTTTGTTGCCTGAAATATCATGTTTGCCATTATTCCTTGCAGTGCCAGAGCTTCCCCTTGAGTGTATTTTTAGCCCCACAAATGCCTGTGCTACCGTGTGAAATGGCCGGTGTTGTTCTGTGAAAACTCTGCAGTCGTTCCTCAGTTCAGTGTCACCTTTTTGTTTCCTTTGTTTACACCTTTTGCCACGTCCCTGATCTGACAGAAGGAGCTTGTATTGTAGAGAGGCAGAGGTGTCATATCATGAGAAGTCTGGCATAAAGCATGTCATTTCAGCTCTATATCCTAATAAATGTGCAAATGCCATGTAAGAATGAATAATATACAGGGAAAGAGTCCTTGCAGACTGCCAATCCCAAATGGACTGAATGCCTTTCTGGTACCTATAAAACATTTTCTTGTACGCCTGCATCATTTAATCGTTGGATGTAGTAACAAGCTGGAAACTAAATCCCCTGAGAGAGGATGGATCTAGATTTGTGTGTTAATAATCAATAAAAGAGGCGAACTGAGGAATTATGCTGCTATAGAGCCCAAGAGTATCTCATCATTGAATCGTTAAATCTCTCAGCTGTAACATGGTAAATGGGTACAAATGTTTGTGTATTCGTTTAATCACAAAGGCTGATTGTGTGAGTACACTTACACTATGGCTAATCAGTGGTTTCACATTTACTGCATGTTTTTTAATGTGATGCTGGCAGAGGGATAAACCGTTTAAAGATATGACTGGTGTATCTTCCGTCTCCAGATCTATCGCCGCTGCTGGCTGGTGTTTAAGAAGTCCTCGAGTAAAGGTCCGCGGCGTCTGGAGAAGTATCCTGACGAGAAGTCGGCCTACATCCGGGCCTGCCCTAAGGTAGGCCGTCTTTCTGCTTGCACATGAACATCCGCATTGATGCTTAGCTGTAATCCAGCCTGGGTTATTACCGTTAACGAGAACCGACGCTAAAACTATACGCAAACATGTTTGTAAACTGAAATAAAATAATATCCAAAATAAATATTTTAAAACTACAGCTAAACAAAAACTATAAATATTGCTTCTGAAACTAACTGAAATAGAAAAAATACTTTCTTTAGCAAAAGAAATGTTTTGTTGACCTTTATTTACCATTAATAATACCTGTAACAGGTTTTGTCCGGATTGAGGACATTAGTACATAATGTGCGCTGCATATTCATGTAGGATTTTCTAAAGATCAGACACAGAAAACAGCTATACAACTTTCAATCTATCGCTAGAAATAAAATTCCGAAAACTTAAACCGAAAATAAAATATGTAAAAGCTCAATAGAAATCCACCCATATTCTGTAACCGCTTCGCCTTTTCAGGGTCGTGGGGGGTCTGGAGCCCGTCCTACAGGCTACAGGCGCAAAGCGGGGAAAAACCCAGGATGGGGCACCAACCCATCGCAGGGCAAACTCACAGCCCCTTCATGCACACATACGGGCAATTTGGTAACTCCATTTAGCCGCAGCGTGATTTTGAACTGTGGGGGGAAACCTGAGTACCCAGAGGAAACGCCATGACGACACGGGGGGGGGTAGAACATGCAAACTCCACACACATGGGGAGTCCTGGGCCAGAGGTATGAGGCAACAGTGCTAACCACTGCACCACCGTGCCGCCCCCCATAATAGAAATATCTCATTAAAATAAAAACTAATAAAACCACATGGGACACTAACTAAAACTAAACTGGATTTCAAATGAAAACTAAAAATAATGTTAGACTAAAAACTAAATTAAAAATGAAAATGAGGAATAAATGAATAGGCAAAGCTGAATTTCTTGGTTATGTATATAGAGCAGATGGATAGACTCTGGAAATTCATTATAATTACATGTTTTGTTATCCAACATTTTCAAAGTACATTTACATCCGCCCTCATGTTAATAATATAATGGTTAGCCAGTTATTTTCGTTCTGAAAATCCAGTACTCTGATTATACAGTGACTGACAAGGGTGTACAGTTTGCAGCTGGAGAATGTGAACTGCGTGTATTGTTGCAGTAGGGTGTGCATATTTTCAGTGATTCGCCTGGAAATGGGGCTTAGCAGATCGCGAGGTGGGTCTGCAGAACGAAGGTGTGGCGCTTGGGCCCGCGTGTGTCTCCGGTCGCTCGCTGCTGCACCTGTCACGGGGAATTCAGAGGAGAAGAAGCAGATGTGAGGAAGTGTTAGATCTGCAGTTAGAGTCAACATCAAAAGATGCGACGGCGCAGAAGCCCGCAGCACATGCATGCACTGCGCCCCCCAGTCACGGTGCCTTTGTTGAGTCTTGCAGTTTCTCCATCTCCCACGTTCTTGTTCTCAATGTGAAGGATTTCACCGCGGCGAGGGCCTCTTCACAAGGCATTCATCAATCATCACAATCATTCATTTTTCAGCCCATAATTAGTAACTCAGAACTCCCCCATTCGCTTTTTTGAAATACTTCCAGTCCCCCATCTTTTTCAAGAAGACTCCCCCATACTTCAGATTGTTATATTTCGGTCCTTCACACCTCCTTCACACCTCCTTCACTCCATCCTGTTTGCCGTCCAAGCCCACACCCGGTGCTGGTCGATGCACTTGTGGGTCCCTGGGCAACCTTTACTGCCAGCCATTCCGGCAAAATCCACCACCTGATCTCACGTTGTCTTAGCCGGTGGGCACCAGGGAGGTGCCAGCTTGCTGTAGGGGGGGCGACAGTGGTTTGCTAAGTCGGTGCCGCCTGAGAAGATGCCGCCCCTCGTGTCCCCCCCCCGGGACCCACCCACGCCGACACCTGCAGCCCAGCTTCTCCCTCATCCCGTCGTTTGTCCCGTAGGTGACGGAGATCAGCAACGTGAAGAACGTGACGCGGCTTCCACGGGAAACCAAGCGCCAGGCGGTGGCCATCGTCTTCCCAGACGACACCTCACGCACGTTCACCTGCGACTCAGGTACTCTGTCATCAATTAGGGGCTGGATATCGGGCACAGATCCCTCAGGGTCAGTTAACCATCTTCAATCATACATCGATGCATTGGACAGTCAAACTTAATTAACTCCTACTTCAATTAAGAACATTCTTCACCCTTTTAATTAGGATTATTAATAATGTCTAAAGTGTTAATCCTTATTCAAACTTTCGGTAACACATTACTTAAAGCAGTCATCATAATGCATTATAAATACCTTCATAATGCATTATAATATACATTCAATATAAGAATTAAGGATACTTTGTACTGCATTATAAAGGTATTTATGAATAGTGTTTATAATACATTACGAATGTATTATAATGCATTATGAAGGTATCTATAATGCATTATATATGAGTGCTTTAAGTAAAGTGTTACCAACCTCTCTAATCCAACTGGAGCTGCATGTTTTATTTATTAACTGTTATGCTTGTTTTTGTTCTTCTCGATCAATGAGAGCCTCACTTGTCTTTTCTTCCTCTTTCAGAGTTGGAAGCTGAGGAGTGGTTCAAGACCCTGTCCATTGAGTGCCTTGGGACCCACCTCAATGACATCAGCCTTGGCGAGCCAGACCTCCTGGCAGCAGGAGTTCAGTGTGAGCACACCGGTGAGCATCTGAATCTCTGCGAGATCGTTGTTTGTGCCTGACATCTGAACCTACTGTATGTGATGGGTACCTGCACTAATGTTCCTCGGCAGAGCGCTTCAATGTGTTCCTGTTACCCTGTCCCAATCTGGACATCTACGGGGAGTGCATGATGCAGATCACCCACGAGAACATCTACCTGTGGGACATCCACAATCCTCGCACAAAGCTGGTCACCTGGCCCCTCTGCTCCCTGCGGCGTTACGGCCGCGACGCCACGCGCTTCACCTTCGAAGCTGGAAGGTTTGGACGGACAAACGATTGACAGATAGAACAAATGATGCACATAAATGGGAAGCTAAGACACCAGATAACAACCTAGCTCTTCACAATCGACTTAATTGGGTCGGCTTGAGCTTAATTAAGAGAAGGAACCAGTGGGAGATGGAATGCGGCAGAAGAAGAAAATTCAGGCAGGATACAAGGAGGACAGATTGAGACTGACGAGGACTGGCAGGAGAACAAAGACTCTGGGTAAACAGAGTAACAGTTGAGGCCTCTGCATCGTGGCAGTTTCGTGAACAGGCCTGGCACAGCTATCTGGAGTGTGATCCAGCAAAGTGAGCTTCCCTGCATCAATCTGGGCTGTTTAATAAGGCGGCCGAATGAGACACTCTGATGGAGACACTCAGAACAGGCCTGTCCCAAAACTGTGAGGATATTGATCTAACAGATTATAAGGAAAGGCCTGCCCTCCTGGGGCATAATTCTCATTGATGAAATAAACCGTATCCTTTATGCACTGGTAGATGTGCTGGGGGAGGGTGCCTCTTGCCTAAGCGTAATTAAAAGGTGACAATGCACTGCCCCCTTGTGGTAGAGGTAGTGTGTTACTTTTCCCATAGTCCCTTTGCTTTTTCCATCTGGTACCTGTTCTGTAGCTGCATATTCCCAGCTGGCTTGCGGAGCTCATTTGCATTTACACTGTTGTAGTTACTTTCTAATGTTGATATTATTGAGGAATTATATGGTCTATGCAGTTAATTAATATGAATGAATATGAAATCCAGTATAGTACTACACTATATCCATCCATCAGTCTTCTTGGTATGCTCGTCCTGGTCAGGGTTGCAGGGACTATACATTACTACCATTACTACTGCTGTTTTTTTCTGTTTGTATAGCAGTGCTTATGAGTGATGCTTACCTGATCCTGTGTGTGTGTGTGTGTGTGTGTGTGTGTGTGTGTGTGCGTGTGTGTGTGTGTGTGCGTGTCCACACGTGCTTCAGGATGTGCGACAGTGGTGAGGGCCTCTACACCTTCCAGACACGAGAAGGAGAGCAGATCTACCAGAGGGTCCACTCTGCCACGTTGGCCATTGCCGAGCAGCACAAGAGGGTCCTGATGGAGATGGAGAAGAACAGCCGGGTGAGAAGCACAGAAAAAAATAAATGCACAGACTAGTGCTGGTCACTATTGATTATATCAACAATTGAGTCATCTACCGATTCATTTGACGATTCATTGAGTAATGGTTTATAATATAATATAATATAATATAATAGATACATTGCATTTGGCGCAAGGCAGGAGCCAACCAACCATTGCAGGGCCACACATGCGGTCAACTAAACGCATTTAAGTTGCATGTTTCTGGACAGTAGAAGGAAACTGGAGACTCCGCCAAAAAGCCACGCCCACACAGGGTGAACATGCAAAGCGGCGATGTGCAGTAACAGCACTACCCGCTGCGCTACTGCGCTGCCCTAACTGGCTTGTACCATGTTAATATGCACATGCAGTTGTAATATGCCATCAATTCATTGCACTGAAACATTTTGGGTCAGTCAAAGGAAAGAAAATTTTGCAAGCTTTGCAATTCTAACGATGGTTTCTTTTCCAAATTATCTAGTATATGTGGAAAAAAACATTTGTCTAAAGTTTACCACTTTTGCATGAGCTCTGCATGTACTCTCTGAGACAATCATAATCATTATCGTTCTTGCTGTTTGACTCAGTCATAGACCGTGCAGCACGTGAGAAGTTAAACAAAATGAGCGAAGAGAAGAAAAGCGAACAATAACTGCTCATGAAAAGACCTTTGTCTTCCCTTGTATGGAAATATTTTGTATTTCATAGAGACGATACTGAACAAAAGCAAGTGATTGTCGGCACTGCGTTGTATTGGCACAACTAACAGCAATACAGTATACCACCAACTTATCTGACTTTGTTGGTGGATGAGTTATATTTGGCTATATAGTTAAATTTCAACTCTTAAATGTTGCAAAAAAAAACAAATATCATTCAGCCCTACTCAAAACATGCAGTTTGTTCACCAAAAAGGCATTATATGGTTAATATATACTGTATTGTTTTAATGATGTATTAGTGATGTTAGATGATGTTAGTGATGTGGCTAAACGACAGAACTAACTTTTGTTTTAGCAGCGATTATTAATTTTGACATAGAGTAATTGTAGAAAGTAAATTAAGTAAACTGATTTAAAGTCAAACCGATGAAAAAGACAGGCTAGGCTACTGTGAGAGGCTAAATGACACATGTCTATTGCTAACCTCACATTATTTAATGAGTCCTTTAAACCTGAATATCTTCTTTTAGGATACATTTGTGTTGTAGTCATTCCGTGGTGGTAGTTAAGTTCTGTTTTGCAATACTGACACAAGCCTGCATTTCACTTTTAATCTGAAAGGCTACCACACAACTGAGGGTTTTACTTTCACCTTCATTCATTGTGCACCGTCTCCCTTCCGCCATATTGCCGTGTAATCGAGAAGGAAATTTTTCATCTATGCTTTTTAGTAATCGAGTAATTGAGTTAAATCGAGTAATCGTGACAGCTCTTGCACAGACTGATGTTTTAGATGCATTTAAAACGTTTGAATATTGTGTTTAATTGGCTCCGAGGAGATAATGATGGGCCTCTCTCCCTCTGTCTGCCTTTGTGTGCCTCTGTCTGCCTCTGTGTGCCTCTGCTTCTGTGTGCCTCTTTGTCCCTCTGTCTGTATCTGTCTGCCTCTGTTTCTGTGTCCCTCTGTCTGCCTTTGTCTTTATCTCCATCTGTTTGCCTCTGTCTCCGTCTCCCTCTGTCTCCCCGTCCCCCTCTGTCTGCCTTTGTCTCCCTCTGTCTCCCTCTGTCCCCCTCTGTCTGCCTCTCTCTGCCTGTTTCCCTGTCCCCCTCTGTCTGCATCTGTCTCCCTCTGTCCACCTTTGTCTCCCTCTGTCTCCCTCTGTCTGCATCTGTCTGCCTCTGTTTTTCTGTCCCCCTCTGTTTCCCTGTCCCCCTCCGTCTGCCTCTGTCTTCCTCTGTCTACCTTTCTCTCCCTCTGTCTGTCTCTGTTTCCCTCTCTCTGCCTTTGTCTCCCTCTGTCTGCCTCTGTCTTCCTCTGTCTGCCTTTGTCTCCCTCTGTCTGCCTCTGTTTCCCTCTCTCTGCCTTTGTCTCCCTCTGTCTGCCTCTGTTTCCCTCTGTCTGCCTTTGTCTCCCTCTGTCTCCCTCTGTCTTCCTCTGCCTGTGTCTGTTTTTCCGAGTAGCTGCTGTCGAAGAGTTCAGAGGTGGGGTCCTTCCCATGCACGCCCACCGCCATCCTGCCTCGCAGCGCCTTCTGGCACCACATAACTGGCAGCTCCACCAACGGTATGCTGGGAAAACGGCGTGTGTGACTCACCCTGCCTCTGCACAGTGTGCTTTCAGCGCGTCTGGCCAATGTAGCCCCATCACTTAGACTGAACTCCTTATGAATCCTGCAGTGAGCGGGATTTCTGGACCCTGTCAGTCAATGCACACTTTAACCAGATGGAAACCATCACTAAACAAGTGGGTTAAAGTACATTTACATTTTACATATTTAGCAGATGCTTTTGTTTGAAGTGAGGCAAGTAGCACATACATAAATGCTGTCAGGGAGTCAACTAGGCAGCTAGGCTGACTTTCCAATGAATGCTCAGGTACAGGTGTAAGCAGGATTGCAGCAGGAACTACACAGCAGCTACAGAACAATTTCTAACAAAGCAAGAATAAGATAAATTAATCAAGGACCAGAGCTGCAATATATTAACACTGATATAATGTGAAGAGGCATCAAGCTAGAAGAGGAATTCATGGAACTGATGGATCTTGTGGTGTTCTTGAAGGTGGAGAGGGAGGGTGTTTGATGACCAGATGTGGTTTGGCAGCTCATTCCACCAAGTGGGCCAAATTCCCTTAGAAACCCAAAGCCAAGGTCCACTTGCCTAAAGTTTGCAAACTGATCGGTTGAGCAGGCCAACCATTTAACTCTCACGGGCCTCCACCTATTGGGAAACTACGATATAAAAATTCTGCATTAGGCTGTAGAGAAAACCTTTGTTCCCGATGCTGTGTTTGATCCAGATTAAACTGTATGTCTGCCTACTGAGTATCCATGAACTAGACCATAACCATGCATGAACACCAAGAGTGGGTTTTAAAGCTTGCCTAGTCCCAACACTTCCTCTCTGCCTTCAGTGTAGCCATTGTTAATGAACACTAAGTGACCAGTGTGACAAAAAACATGACATATTTACGCCCATCTGTATTGAAGACCTGTCCCCTTCTTCTGTGTTTTAGGTGATGTGTTCAGTAGCTCACAGACGGAGCCAGAAACAGACCAGCTTCCCGGGCGTCTGCCCCCTGAACGCCAAAACGCAGTCCCCATCAGCCACAGCCGGCATGGTCCTGACCACTACCGCTCCTACCCTGGCCAGTGAGGGGTGCTGTGCTGCAGATTCTTCCCACCTGATATTTAATCTCCCTTATGTCTGTGGGGCTGGGACCTCATTTTCATCTCTTCAGGCCCCCCACTGATCCAGGGAGGCGATGGTGGAGGTGGGTGAGAGCCCGACACACACACAGGGAGAATTTCTTTTTGGCCACGGAGGATCGACAAGACTCGCACACTCCTTCCGTGAGGAACTCCATCTCCCTGCAGCCCTCAGAAAGAAGGAAGAAAAAGGGGGGTGGTTTTGAGACTCGTGGACCTTTGTGTAATTCTGTTGTTTTGGACACATTTTCGTGAGCTGCTCTATGCATGTCCCCCTTGGCAAGAAACAAAACGACCGTGTGGCATATGTGAGTGTGTAGGGGTCCCTCAACTAGACAAGCCCAATGACATCATATTGTTGGCGAAATCTGCCTTTAGAGAGAGATCACCCATACCCACCCATCTTTATGGGCAAGAAAATTAAGCAGTCTAGAAATTTCTATGGCGAGTGCAGCTGTGAAGCATGAAACCAAGTCTGCACTCCCTGTGCTTGAACCCATAACCTTAATCTAGTGCACAAATGATGGGCCTTATAGCAGCGTTTCTGCTTCTGGAAAAACACGACGACATTGGTGCCGGTGAAGACGGCGCGAGCGTGCGCGTGACGGCCAGTCTTGTACGACGAGAGAGAGAGAGAGATAGAGTGAGAGAGAGAGAGAGAGAGAGAGAGAGAGAGAGAAGAACGTCTTCCTCAGACAAGGAAGAGGGGGATCGAGCAAACAGCATCTTTTTTTTGTAGGCAACAAAGCAACCAGACAGCTAGATGTTTCCTTGAGTTGAGTCCGTTTTGGACGGATGAGAAAACAAGATATTGCATTCACTGAGACAAACGCCTTTGGCTGTGTTCCTTCTTGCTTTATCATGCTGCTCTTCGGTGAACCACAGACACACCTCTCCTGGGAACTGCAACTGAGAATGCCATCCCTTCATCTCTTCCTCTGATCGGGGTGCTTCTGTGTTCATGGACAAAGGCTTTTCTGTCAGCTGGTGAAACAAACCATGAAAAAGCTTCTCTGGACCAGTGGTTGCATTACTGTCTAGCATCATTTAAAAAAACAAATAAATGGAGAGGAACTGAAAGACTGAAAAAGTCGGATTACAGCAGCGTGCAACTTAAATTATTTTTTTACTCATCCCCATTTTAAAAAAAATCTTTTCCATTTCCAAATGAGAAAACAACACAATTTTGAAGTTTGTTTTTCTAAGCAGTTTTTTCTTCACAAAAGGGTAATGCTGACTACAAATGTCTGTGGGTATTGGTTTATCGTTACCTGTGCTTTGAATTTTAATGGTAGGTCTGGTTATGCACTTGCGTGTTCTTAACTGAAAGTTTGCACTTGGGGATGATTTTAAACATTACTTTTTTAGATAACTCAGGAGAAAATAGGTCTTCTATTTGAGAAGTTGTGTTTTTTTTTACTTACTTTGGGGGACGCAGCATTGTTGGAATAACTTTTCTGGGTCTGGATAAGAGGGGTACCTCCCACAGTTCATCTACCTGCCTATCTGTTTAAGAGGATTTTAACATCAACTGAATTGCTAGGGTTGGCAAAGTCATCCCACGTCAGATGGGCCCACAGTCAGGGGTCTGTCCGGGGTCCATTGTATGTAGCACACATCTCTTTCAGAAGTCTATGTCTCAATATGAAACTAATACGTCTGCGGTACAGTCTCTGAGTCTCTAACCAGTGCGACACTCACACTCCGTGACCGTCTTGAGTCTGCTATGTTCACAGGCTTGATGGCAAGCATTCTGTAGTCAGATTTCTAACTGCTCTGTAACACATAGTATGTCTGTCATATTCAAGTGGGTGGCTTGCTGCAAAGTGATATATTTTTTTGTACTATGAGCTGAGATGGGGAAGAGACTCTTCACTCTTAATGAACCTGTGTGAAGTTCTAGATCTCGTCGATATTCCTGTTCACCCCTCTTGGCGCCCAGTTTAAAGCTTGCATTTTATTAACAGTTATTTATTGTCATAATTAATGGAAAAACAGTTTTTTCTGCAGAAAAAAATATATTTACACGTGTTGGGTGAGCATGTTGCTCGTACAGAGCTGGGTTCAAGGGCATAAATTTGGGTATGGATGGTAGGGACATGTCCTACCAGTGTGGGAGTACTGTTCGTATTTTGCGGGAGGGGGGGGGTTCGGGGCTGATTTGGTCCCAACCGTTGTTGAAACCAAACGTAAGACACTTGGCTGGATTGGTTTTCAGCTCTAATGAGGATGGCTTGGCGTCCTTAAGGAACGTTCCTGTACTGGTTCCTGTACTGGTTGCCCCCAGGGATCCATTGTCCTGTTGGTCTGCAGCGTGGAAGACATTTATGTGTGAGACCTGTTATATGATTCAATACATACGAGTTTGTGTAATTTAATGTTATCTATAAGAAGGGCTAAGCTTTTGTTGAACACATCCCTAACATATCTAAGCTTCTGTTGAACATGTTTTTCCTCTATGTTGTGTATTTATAACCTGGGTTGACCATTGTACTGTACATATAGCTATTTATTTCTTTGTTTTGTGCAGGTGTCACATAGAGAACCTGTTCTTCCAAATCTGTGCGTGTGAGTGCGTCTGTCTTTGGATAACAATGGGGAATGTTTGGAGAAAGCCAAGGCACCTCATCTTGTTTTATAAAACATGCTTCAGGCATGTTGGGAAACACTGTTAACAGATTGTTCTGGATTTACCTTTGTGTATCTGGGGTGTCAAGACCTGTGAGAGGTGAGAAGACTGTGCTAATCCCCTCTTTTAGGGGACAATGGCCTCGGCCATCTTTGGGCGGGATTCACAAACTGAGAGAAACAATGAATATTAAACAAAGATGGGCAATGCTAGAGTAGCTTCTGCAGCAGAGCACAAGTAGCTAAAGACCCTGGGGGATTAGAATTTCTCATTTTAACTTCCCAGCCGTCTGACTGCAGCCCATTGGTCATTGCAAGGTGTGTGAATTAACTAGCAGATAACAAATGGGTCTTTTCTGTCAAGGTTTTATTTTCTGCCTTAAAGCTGCTGTTTGCTTTTTTGGGGCATCAGTACACAGATAAGATTAAGTTGTGATGTATGCTTAAGGTCTAAAGACTTATAGTCTATGACAGATAGCATTTATATAGACATATTGGACCCTGGTGGGTGTATTTGAATGTGATAAATTGAACTGGAAGTCACATTTGCCCCTGGTTGGAAAACAGCTACAGCTATCGGAGCACAGTATATCCGTTTTATGACTTTTTACCTATGCGGAGTTGCATAAATCTTTTTTTTTTTCCCCCTGTCCTTTCTACGCACAGTCGTCTTTCATGTGGTTTACTGTGCAGCTCAAAGATGGGAATAGCATGGGATATACACAAAACACCATTTTTATAGCTGTACTGGCCAGTGTTGCTTTGCGGTGTTTATGTCTTCGTAGGGCGACAAACATCTTTAAAAATATATATAATACATTTTTTTAACATGCAGGCTGAGTGGTTCTGCACTCTGGTAAAGTAGCTCAGTACATTTGGAACAGCCCAGACCTTAATGGCCATAGATACCACCCATTTCATTCATTCCCAACTAAAACATGATGCTGCCTTCTCAGATCACAGTGATGTTTGTTGTTTGGCTGTTTAAATCAGTACGCCAATGTCCAGTTGATGTGTCATCTATTTCCATGGAGACCCATAGGGTACATAGACGCCACGTTTCACTCCTCTAGGTCCTAAGCAACAACAGTCTATGTGGATCCGAGCAATTTATGAAATTGAATTATTGTGTAAAGTTAAAAAAAATACTTTGAAAAATACAGCCAGAAAAATATGTTGCTTACTGCAGCTAAAATTTATTATCGCAGTTATGTGTACGGTCCTATAGTTTCTGGATGTTCAGAAACATCACTTTCACTATATATGATGTTATTCTTTATTACATCATTTTTCAACGTGTCCTATGACTCATATCCATATTATTACACTTTGATAATGCAAAATAAGACAGTCGTACTAGCTGAATTTTTCAAATAGATTATAATACTTACTTAACAAAAGAAAGTAAAATAAACGCAAAAGCCATCAACAGATGTTTATCTTCTGCTCATTCAAGCTTTTGCTGTTTTTTTTTTCTGTCTGGGTCCCTTTCAGTTTAGAATTTAAATTCACACACTGGCCCCATCATTCACAGTGGTGGCTGTTTACGTCAGATAACTTGTCTCACGTACGCATGAAAATGCAGAATAACGGGGGAAATAAAACCTAATAGTCTGAAAAGCGGAAAGCGAAAACTCTCAGACTGTCGATGTATCGCGTTCTTATAGAATTCCTTTAAAACAATATTTAAAATGTCAAGATCATTGACTAAATATTTATTTTACAGCTTATGTTGCACAAGGCATAATGGGACTTTGGAATAAAACGGACACTCTGCTAGCCGCGGTCTGCTTGGTTAGCTCACCAATGTGAGGGAAAGCTAAAGAGCATGTTAGCGTAGAGATCACCTTGCATGCATTGAGTTATAAAACGCTGTGTGTGTCATGTAATGTTTGTGGTACAACATTTTGCAGTTTTACAATAAAAAAGATGTTTTTTTTACAATAAAACCTGAAATTGGTCTCCTGATTATCCATCACTAACCAACTTGATATCCTGTGAGTTTTAAATTAAAATGAAAGAATAAAATCGATATACAGTATGCTGTATATCCTAAGAATGTTTTGAAAACATGGAATGGGATTGTGTTATTTTTATCATCTGTTTGGCTGAGCTACATGGTGGTTCTTTGGATAGACTGGTGAACCTCCGAGGCACATTCTCCCCCCGGCTCTGTCCCCCCCCCCCCATGTTTTTGGTCACAGAGGAAGGATCCAGGTTGTTCCCTGCTGCAAGCAGTGACCTTGTACTGGATAGACAGTATGGAAATAGATGAATTTGTCATTAGTGTTTAAACAGCACATTTTCACATTTTTTGCATCAGAGGCTTAAGCTTCCCCCTAAAACAGCCACTACATACAGCACGGTCAGAATGTGTGTGTAATCGGCGTCACTATTTCTGTTCTTCTTCTACACTGAAAACAACGGTACCACCAGAAGGTTCCTGGAGGACAGGTGAAGATCTCCTTCCCTTATTGCCAGGAGATGAAAAGGCATGTAATTGTGCTCAAAACTGAAGAGACAAGGACTGCAATCCAATCACCAGTTTTAATAAAGGTTTAGTAAGTAAACTGATTATAAAAAAGTCAGAAGGTGATTATGATAGTCTAACCACACCATAGTTACCTGTGACTCCTGATTCTATGAATAAGGAAATCAGTCTGAACAGGTATTACATTTTAGACAATAAACAATATCAAACTTTTACAAATGTATAATAAACTGAAACTGAGGTCATACTGTACATGATGTATTTGAAGCAGGAAAAATGAGCAAGAATAAGGATGAACGACTTTGACAATGGCCAAATTGTGATGGCTAGAGGCCTGGGTGAGACCATCTCCAAAAGGGTAGGTCATGTGGGGTCTTCCTACAGAGGTGACTACCTACCAAAAATGGCTATTTCAGCTCGTCAAAAAAATGATTAGCCAAGCTAGATTACATCATCCCATGGACACTGACTAGGCTATATACATTGTCATGCAATCATGATCGACAGGTCTGTGACTGGCTGTCAGTCCCCGTTCCAAACCGGGCCCTACACACTCTGACTCACCTGTACACCTTCGTTTGCACGAAGACCCATCACCATGTTGAAGTTTTTCTCAAAGCAGTAAGGGTTAAGCCCTCATGAAGCATGTCAGCAACAATACAGTCCACTTTCACATAATATTTGTTGTTTGTCATAGATTATTAACCTGAAGAGGACGCATCACAGTTTGAGATTTAAGCAGGCTGATGGTATAGAGGCTGACGACTCTTTCGTTGGTAGAAATATCCACTAAGTTAATTGTATTTTGCCTTTTTTTGTTGATTCTGCAATGGGATTTTTAATTGTGATTACTGTTTATTTGTTCATTTTTATACACTGGAATTTTCTGTTTTGTCACAAAGATAAAGTATTAATTTAACCAATACAATTTTGCATCTTCACAATACCTAATGGTACTACTTTGGTTGCACTTTCAGTTACATATATATAATTGTTTTTTTTTTTTAAATGCGCCCCTGTCATTAAATTGTTTGTACTCCACAGGCCAATCAGCTTTCGGCTGGGGATAGCAAACACTTCACTAGTGTCAGATTCTGTTTTCTGAAATATCGTACGCATTTCTTGTATGAAACTTCCTCGTGGAAGACATAACAAACAAGTTTTACTGAATATATACGTGCTTGATCAGCACATTACATTCCGTGCTTACTTATAAATTCTGTGACTTCTGAGGTACATGTTTTTACTGTGAAGTAACGTGGAAAAGAGCGAATGAAGGAAAATAGAGACGGCAGCTCAGGTTGGAGGGGGAACTTCATTATATGGGATAGCAGGGTGGCTAACTTTAGTCAGCTGCCTGGAGTGAGATTTTCAATTTGGGACAAGTCTGCACACACATGCACAAGCATTTAGATGTACGTAACAGTTTTATTACTTTGTAAATAGGCCGTAGGGTTTGCAAACTACCCCAAAGCTTTTGGTGTAACTAGCTTTAGGTTTATAATAGAATTATGTAGATTTGCCGTAAGATTTCTTGCGTAAGCGTACTAGTCTGAAAGCGTGAGTGTCACGCCACATGCGTGAGAGTTTGCAACCCTGTATACACGATTCTGGCGTATATGGAGTGATCACAGATCCAAAAAAAAATTGGAGGAGATATTAACCGGAAATCGGCGACGAAGTTCACACTACGTCGCGCGCTGCGCATTCTACGTCCCCCCCCCCTCCCAGCACGCGACGGTTTCGAGCGATGAAAACAGATCGCGCGCTCGGCTGCCGATTAAGCCGCCTGCCGGGGTTGTGTGACAGTCATGTGAGCCGGGAAACATGGCTGCACAAAAATAATGGTTAGTCGCACTTCAGTCATTCCTCCGCCTTGATATCCCTTGTCGTATTTGTCGAGAAGTAAGCAACCCCTTCGCGAATTTCAATCCGACTTTTACAGTCTGTCCACCCGAGGTAAAGTCGTCGGTTGACTATCGCCAGATCTCATAGTTAGCTTATTTCTGGATGTGCGGACCGTCCTTATAAAACGGGCTACAGAAGAGGAACAGTCTCGACTTTATGGTTATTTACCTGTACATCTCATAGCTGCTTTGCCCCGTTATTTAATAACGCGATGTTGTCGGTAGTTTATGAAAATAAACCGTAGATCTGACGCGCTGAAATCCGCCTGTTAAGCTGCTGGTTCTGGTGCAGGTTCTTAAGGACAAAACGTTACCTGTGAAATTAGTTATAGTATAATATTTTCCGTGGTATATTCCATTTTTGTATAGTACTGATAATACAGTAGAACAGCGTATAATTATAATAATAATTATTATTATTATATGACTGTTCACAGACTCTTCGTAGTGGAGAATTAAGGTGTTCATGTGGCTAATATGACCATATAGACTCTATATTATAGAGGTTAATTACTAACTGGCCGTCTGTAAAAGCAGCGTAACCGCTTTCCAGTCCTTGTAGTTTGTCATTTTAGTCGAGGCGAAGGTGAAGCGGTCGCTCATATCTGTGTCAGCATCGTAGCGTCCGTCGGTGAAAATGAACACCGAGAAAGATTTCGCTCCCCTGACCCCGAACATCGTCAGAGCCCTGAACGACAAGCTGTACGAAAAGAGGAAAGTCGCCGCTTTGGAGATAGAAAAGTAAGTGGCACTGTTTTCCTTTGCTTATTTTCTAGGACGGTTCATTTTCCTTTAGGGAATGCGTCTTTTGTTTTCGTGTTTCTTGTCTTGTATTAGGATGCCACGGCTTTGTTTCGCTTTAACTTAAAAGCAGTGTTTTTTGTTTTTTTTTTGTTATTAGTAGTTTTTAATTCAAACTAATTAAGTCAAAGTTACTGATACCGTGTATTTAGCGACTTCTGGGGCCACGACAGATTTAACCCTTTCTTTATTAAATAGAGAATGAGCAATATATTAAATTTTAAAGCTCTTGCCTAATCAATATAAATAAGTATTGGAGTCGACCTGTTAACTTGAAAGACAGAGTGCATCTTTCAGAATATGGACCAAATAATAAATCTTAAATATGTTGGTATTTACTGTACACTGTTTTATGTGCTAAACGTGGTAAATGTAAAAATCTTAACTGTCCTCTCTGTATGTGTGTGTTTGTGCAGGCTGGTGCGAGAATTTGTGGCTCAGAACAATTCCACTCAGATCCGTCATGTTATCCAGATCCTGGCCACTGAGTTTGCCTTATCCCAGCACCCACACAGTCGTAAAGGGGGGCTTATCGGCCTGGCTGCCTGCTCCATAGCCCTGGGAAAGGTAGTGTCCGGTCCCGCAGTGACAACACTGTTTGTCTTTTCCCTTTTTCCAATTTCTTTAACTTGCTTTCTTAAGAGGATTTCAGTTATTTGCTTATGGTGGAGCATGGTTTATTCAAACCACATTATGAATGTACTGATTTAATGAAGTTTTCTCTGGGAAAATACCTTTCTGAAGGGTACAACAGCAGGTTCAGCCCTGGCATCTGATGTGGTGGTTGTGTGGTTACATGTTCTTAATGTCACCTGCACTTCAGCTTTTTCCCCCCACTTCCTGCTTTCCTGTTGTCTGGTCATATTCCTACGTAAGAATTATTTTCTTCATTGCCTTTTTTGCTTGCGCATATTCCCAGTTGCCCAGTGGCTCACCTTTCATCTCGTCCTTTTATATCCTATTCTGTTTCTCCTGGTACTATGTAATCGGACACAAACAGAAATCCATTTTGCATCCGCCTAGTTTGTATGACAGAAGGAGCGATCTGATGAGCAGATACTCTGTGTCTGTAAATGACGACCCCCCCCCCCCCAATTTCCACTTGTGTTTTGGCTTGCAGGACTCTGGCCTTTACCTGAAGGAACTGATTGAGCCAGTGCTCACCTGCTTCAATGACTCTGACAGCCGTCTGCGCTACTATGCTTGTGAGGCACTTTACAACATCGTGAAGGTGGCCAGGGGGGCTGTGCTGCCCCACTTTAATGTGCTGTTTGATGGGCTCAGCAAGGTGAGCTACCAGGAACATGGTGTTCAAATGCAAGGCACTCAAAGGACAAACATTTTAGGCAAACAGCTGTATTCTTACCCTTATGGGTTGCGAAGCACTTGTTCCATTTCCTGAAGGTGCCTCAACTAGTTTGTGTCATAAATTTGCCTCTAGATGAGTCTCCCGTCGTAAGAAAATCTAGTCAAAGCAGTGATTGTGCAACAATCATTGTGTGTTAGCTGTAAACCACAGCGTCACAGCGTCAGCTGCACGTTCAGAAAAGATTAGCTGGGCTGGGACAGTTTACTAAAGGACTTAATATTAAATTCAAAATCTGTATATCATTCAAGCTGGCAGCAGATCCGGATCCCAATGTGAAGAGTGGATCAGAACTCCTGGACCGTCTGCTGAAGGTAACCAGTGTGGCAGCAACGACATTTCAGTAGATTTGACAGATTGGTCATTAATCTATGGGCTTCCATTTTAAACATTAAAAAAAAAACATTTTGTGGATTTCATGAGTGTGTATGTGCGTGTTTGCATAAGAGATGTCATTATCTGTTCATATTTCACAGGACATTGTGACAGAAAGTTCCAAATTTGACCTGGTGGCCTTTGTCCCTTTGCTGCGTGAGCGTATTTACTCCAATAACCAATATGCACGTCAGTTCATCATCTCCTGGGTGAGTTCAGCAGTGGGATGGCGGGGGGGGGGGGGGGGGCTGTTTTCTGATACGTGTTTCAACAGGAAA
>JAODJU010000018.1:22982521-23017786 GCA_026776725.1 Gnathonemus echidnorhynchus
CAGCCCCCCCCACCCCGCCCCCGCCCCCGCCCCCGCCCCCTACCACCACACTGAAAGAAAGCACCATTGTAAAGTGTCATTCTGTAGTGGACTGACAACGGAGCCTGCGCATTAACAACTCAAATTATGAATTTAAAAAATCAATAGAATAAAATGAAGCAAAATTATTCTTTATTAAAAAAACTGGCTCAAATAATTAAAATGTCTGATTTGGCATTTGTGCATATATCATCACTATACAGTTAATGATGATGATTAATCAGTAAATAAGTGGTAACAGGTGAGGTATGTGATGTACCCCTTTTCAGTTTCTGTTAAAAGTGAATCATCTGACAGCTGTAATATAACATTTTTTTTGAGGAATAGGCCATAGTGTCTTCCTGGTGCGATCTGTGTGTATTTATTATATTAATGTTCAGTAGCACAGTACCCCACCCCCCTCCCGTTTTAATGTGTAGAAAGTCTCAGGAGTCCTAGAATGAACAGGAAAAAACTCTGCCCTCTACGGTTTGTGCTTGTACTTCTTGGGGGGGTGGAGGGCTGCACATTCTTTAACAGGGAATGTCCACCAGATGGCAGTCTGTAGTCATGCCAGGGCTCTAGATTATTTTTTGCTTCATAAATTTGAAGTTTTGAAGTTTTTATGTAACCATGAAATAAAATCTATTATTTTCGTTTCTTATTAATTGAACTCAATTAGTGGTGATGGGAAAGTAATCTCTTCAGAGTGACTGCTTCAGTTAGTTATGTCGGTTATATCCATCCATTCATTCATCTTCCTTCTGCTCGGGGTTACCAGTGTTTTCCCTGGAATATGCAGAGTATCATACAGATATCATATCAGCTGCTTATTATGGTTTATACTGCCTCTCTGTCTCCTGTGAATTATAAACAGGGAGGTGGTCCTTTAAATATGTGCTTTTTTATGGTTAATTATTTTTATGAATTTATTTATTACTCAAGTTGCCTTTATAGAAAAGCCATAAGCAGACTTTCTATCTTTTTCTGTGTTTATGTATCCGGTCTGTTGACTAATTTAGCAGAGCTGTTTATCACTCTGGATTAATATTTGTTTTTTTAATGTTTCATGTTGCACGCTAGAACTCAGATTGTTTATTTGAAAAGGGAGCAACAGCATCGCTGGCACCGATACTGCGGATTAAAGTTATTTAGCCTGGCTTAAATTGCTTGTGGTTTTAACTAGTGTTTGACTCCAACATAGAGTAGCATGAGGCTAAAGGGCAAACTTAGTCCGGCTGTTCACCTGCAGCTAAGCACACCTCTCCTTTGCAGTGCTGACAGAAGCCAGGTGACTCTGGACCTGGATGGGATTGTTCAGGTGCTGGGGCGTCACCTGCATGACTCTTCGACTGGTATGATGACGCGCATCGCTGTGCTGAAGTGGCTCTACCATCTGTACATTAAAACCCCACGCAAGGTACGTAGCAGCCAGTTCAGAGCATCAGCCTTCGCTCCAGGTGGTCGACTGTAGACTCAACTTAGTCATATCCAATGAATTCCTAGTTACTTTCAGTTCCATTTTGTCATCGTCTGTTTATTCATCTGTGTTTTTCTAACCCTAATAGTTTGAATATTACACAGTGTTTTGTAACAGTAAATTCTGTTCTGTGTTTTTCTCAGATCCCCATCTGTTTTTGTTTCCGATCTGCTTAACAAAGAAACTCTTTCTCAATAAAACGTCCCCCGTTTTGTTACCACCAGTAGGAAATGCATTTAGTCTAAATGATTGGATGAACTTCAGGCCGGTCAGCGGTTTTCGGTGAAAGCCCTGTTCTGGGCACAGTGCCAGTCTTGCGGCCCCCACACTGAACTATTTTTAGCTCCACATTATTAGCTCTGCTAAAGTCCTTCCTGTGTGCGTTATCTTCTCCAGATGTTCCGTCACACCGATAGCCTCTTCCCCATGCTGCTCAAGACTCTGTCGGACGAGTCAGATGAGGTAAGCCCCCAGCATCTTGGTGACTGGCAGCTGACCTAATCCTTTCTCAAAAAAAAAAAATCAATTAAGACTTTTGAATGCCTTTACATGTCCGGGCAGCTGACAGAGAGGTTCGCTGCCCTTCTTTGACCTTTCCACTTCTTCCTTTCCTAGTTGCTTAGTCTGTTTATTTTGCTTTTTACTTTAACTTGTTGTTCTTTTTCCTGGTTTCTGACTTTTATCTTGAGGTAGCTTTACTCTGTCTGTTCTCCCCTTCCAATGATGCCGTTAGTGCTCCATTGCTGCTTCTGTAACACATATTTTGGAGTTAACAATCAGTTCTGTACCTCCCTAGTTCAATACATATAATGGTGTGAGCCCTTACCATAAACACAAGCAGATAGGACATCAGTCTGCCCATGGCTGTTAGGACCACTTGTGTTCACACTGATGTCGCCCCTGTGGCTCGCGTGCTGGTAGTCGGCTTGATTAACTTGGCCACGCTTCACTGTTGTCGTTTGTGCCGTTGGCCCCAGAGGAGATGTGTAGCAGCGTATTGCTGATGTAATCCTCCGATTCCAATTGTTACTGTCGTCTTTCGCTCTCAGGAGAAGTGTGAGCTGTAGGACTGGGCCTGCTTTGTTGCTTGGATGTACCATTTTTGCTAAAAGGCAGAGTGAAAAACGTGGTATTGTTTCAGTCTTAAATGTCGGTGCCTTTGGGAAGGACTGTGGGTGTCGCTCTCACAAGGCCAGGTGTGAGAGAAAATGAAGGGAAGCCTTCCGAATTATGAGCCTGTCTGATCACTCTTGTGATTTTTATTATTGTGTGTAAAGAGGAGTGAACCACTCGGTTGATGCATCTTGCCTGCATCCTCCATAACCACTTCTCTGGTATATCAAAGGCCACAACATAGGGGAACAGCCTTGACAGGATGCCAGTCCATCATGGGGCACATGCACCAGTTCATCTAAGTGTGTTATTTTGGGCTGTAGGAAGAAACCAGAATTTCCTGAGGAAACCTGTGTGAACTGCACACACAGAGCTGGGGTCAGGTTTGAACCCCATCTTGAGAAACATGGGAACCCACTGCTATCTTTTCAGCACGTCGCCCCCATTAATGCTTTCTGCGTTATCACTACTTCGCTTGTTTAGTAGAAACCTTTGTACAGGGTAACCTCTTTTAGACTTCGCAGACAGCCTTGCACTCCCCCCACATTCATTCTTGCTAAAATACAGCCCCTTTAAATGTAGAACATGTGTCCTTGTGTGGTAGAACTATTATTTAGCAACCGTCTGAGCCGATTCTGTAAATACACTCCAGCAGCCTCACATGACTGTCAGGAACGAATTTGTGCCAGTAACTCTGCACATTGTCCGTGGTGCTTGGGGAGAAAGCACAGGTAGTAAATTATAAGGGTATAGTTTATGGCCGATGTTCCTGTTTTCTTCTGGCCCCTGACATTGGGGCGGGCGCGTGGGTTGCGGGGGCGGCTGTTGAATGGCCAGGACTCTCCCCATTGGCTACCGTTACCAGCCGGCACAGATCCAGGAGGCTTCTGACTGCCGCCAGGGCTAAGTGGGCGGGGCAGAGAGGAAAGCACCGACTCCGGAGGGGTTCCGTCGACAAATCCAGTTTGTCTTGCTTCCAGGCTGATTGTTATGCTGCACATACTCCTGTAATATGTCAGCCTTTTATTTTTTTCCTGCTTATATTCTCTAGTGTCATTCTCATAGTCTGGAATAAAGATGTCTTGCCAGTAAAGAAACATGACGGAAATGTCCCATGCTGCCAAGTGCTGGAATAATCTGCCCCCTTATTGCTACTAATGCTTCTGAATCAGAGTCAGTTCTTTCCTCTGTACATGTGCAATATTCTATTTTATATATGCTTATACACGTATGCATTTTTAAAAATATTTTTTAAACATTTATTGATTTATGTTGGTTTTTGGATGAGGTCTAAATGTCTTGTCAACAGTACTGATCTTAAATTTCACTGCCTTTTATTTTTATCTTTTTTTATAGACTACTTGCATTAAATCATTCTGGTTGTGGTTTTGTTGGTGAGATGCCCATTTTGATAGATAAAGCTAAAATAACGTCCTGTAATACTGTGGAGCCAGTTGAGCTCATCGGATATTAGCAGCAAACAGAAATGTGAGACAGAATAGCAGATGTACAGAGGAAATCAAAGAGCTTCCTTGGAAGGGATTAGATGATGTCTCTGGTCAAAAAAAAGTGGGATTTCGAAGCTTTAACTGCTTTTTCCTCATCTCGTATACAAAGGAAACGCTCATCCCTGGACCCACAGGGATGTTTTCATTGAGACCTGGCCAGTGAAGCTATGGTCCTTGGGAAGAGTGTGTGTCAGTGGGAACCCTTGTTACATGGCTGTCTTCTTTAAAGTCAGTTGTGTGTTATGGATCCTGTGACCGTGATTCCCAGGTTAAAGCATAGGAGGGTGGGGCTCAAACCACATGCTAGTGTAGTAACTGGCTCAGCCTACTTAACTGGAGATAATGGTCTGCCTTTGAAATGAATGGGCTCCTAATGTTTAAGAGAATGATAAATCTGTAAGATTAAAAGGTTCCAAAGTGGACACATTAATTAATGTGCGGAGCTGCAGACAAGGTTAAACACGTTACAACTGGTTGAGATTTTTTTTGTTGTTGATGTTGTTTTTTTTTCTTCATTATTATTGATGTAAAAATTATTATTGAACAAAACTAGTTGGGTGGGTAAGAGGTGAAAAGGACTTCAAGGTCAAAGGGGGGTGACGGGGGGAGTGGGCACATTCATCACAGCCAGAGAGAGGAGAGCAGTGAGCGTGGGAATAAGCCCACCCCCCCTGCCCCGTGGAAGGCCTGATGCACAATCCCAGAACAAACTCCAAAATCTTCACTTCTGCATAAACTCTGACACGCAGCTCCCTGGCCCTGTTTCAGGGGGTCATGGGGTTTCTGCCGCTGATTTATTTAACTGTTTATACATTATGTTCTTCTTGAGGAGTAAGCTGTCATTTCCCTGTGCGTCAAGGAAGCTCACTGTTTGCGAGACGGGCCTTTCACATGGACCGACAAAGACATTCGACGACTTCCCTCCCCCCGCCCGCCCCCCTTCAGTGTCGATGCGGATGCCCTGTGGACTTGCCCTTCTCTCTTGCTCTTAGGTCATTCTGAAGGACTTGGAAGTTCTTGCAGAGATCGCCTCTTCCCCGGCTGGTCAGACGGACTCCTCGGAGCCATGTGACAGCACGGGCTGCCGGCTCGAACTTGCAGTCCCAGCATCAGCCAAGCCAGGTCAGCCCGCCCATTCATCTTCAGCGTTTATGTTCTAGAAGGACTAATAGAGCTGCAGCAGTGCCCTTCACTGTACTCCCATTGTTTGGTGACCGTGAGACACATCACACTGGCAGTGGGGTAGGGCTGCCACTAATGACTATTTTTCTACTGATTAATCTCGCGACTATTGCACCAATTGGTTGATTAATCTAAAAGATTAATTTGCCTCCATAAAATCAAATTGACCATTTAAGTTAATTTTATTTTGACAACAATAAACTGTATGATACTGCAGGACTTTAGCCGATGCACGCCAGCTTTTCAGCACTATACGGACATTGTTTTCACCCAGAATTCGATAAGCAGATTAGTAGTATGCCTACAGTAATAATGAAGTGCCTATTGTGACGGCCAAAAGTTAGTAATCTTTATAAATTCAGCGTATGTTTACGCTTATTAAATTCCGTTAGTGGAGCACGCCACATGTGACTGTTTTAGTAACTCATGGAAGCGATAAGAAATGAAGTGGTGATGAAGAAATTGACAGCTCACCATTTATACAGAGCAGATACTATGGTTAAACAAGGTAAATGAAGTTGTTGGTGTGACAATACTTTTTGCGTTCGGCGTTTTTGTTTGATAAATATAGTTTTTTCATTTTTATTTCAGTTCATAAATTTTGTTGTTTAAGTGTCCGTTTTTCTTTCAGAACATTGGCCCCAACAAGCCCAATGCACACGAACATACACACTGGTGCCGTTAATCAGTGTAGAATAAGCCCAGATTTTAGCCTAAACATTTTCACAAACACTTATTCAGTGGAGATTCTATGATAGCAGGCAGAAAATGTCATGGCTTTAATAATTAGTGTATTTAACAGCTACGGAGACAAAAGGTATTTAAACGTTCTCCATACTAATGGAAATATTTGGAACAACACTTATGGTGGTTTTGTTACTCTGACAGTCCATCCTCCAGAATAGCATTTGTGTGTTCCCTCTTCAGGTGCTCGTGCATAGTGCTATAGTGCCATTTGTTACAATGAAGCATTTCAGAAATCGTAAAGGTAATTTCATTAAAAAAAAAAAAAAAACAAACTGCGTCAAATTAAAATATTGTCGACACATTGAGAATTATAGCCATCAGGGGCAATACATTTAATTTATTTTAGCTAGCAATTTTTCCAAAGCAATGTATAGTTGAGGAGGGTTAGGGTCAGACAGTCCCTGCAACAATTAGGCATTAAGGGCCTTGCTTTGGAGGCCCAATGGTTAAATCACCCTCAAGATCCTGGGATTCAAACGAACGACCTTCCAGTCATTGGTACAATGCCCTCTCTTTAAGAGCCAGATATCAGCCCACTAGTAATGTACAAACACACAGACTGGAATCTCCCCATTCCTTTGCCTTGTCATTTATGACACACTACCTCACTGCTTAAGCCCTCCTGTGCGTTGTTGCTGTGTGTTGGTGCCACGTACGTGTTGTCTGAATGCTAAATGGAGTTTTGGGTGCTTTTGTATGCCAGTTGGCCATCTCTGTGAAAATCAGGCCAGTGTCCCTTTCCCAGGGGTTTAATCGCTTCTGTCATCCTCACTTGGGGTGAATAATTGTGGGAGAGTAGCGTCAGGAGGAGGGAGGGTGCTGTCGTACTGCTGTTCTTCTTGCTGTGCCTTTTATCACATGAACTCGGTCAGACATGGGTGCTGAAGAACAGCTGGAAATATCCCCTGGTATTGATAGACGCAACCACAGCAAATGATGCAGGAGAAACTGTAGACTACCTATATATGCCTGTCTGTCAGATGATCTGAAAGTATACACCAGCACAGATAAAAATACCCTCTGATACCGAGAAGCATCACCACAATGAATGATAGACCTTCAGCTGTCAGAATTAAATGTGATTTTTGATGTGGCGTTATTTATTTATTTATTTATTTTTACATCGGAAGAATATCCACTCTTTTTTCCAGGGCTGTTGGTTTATATATATGTGCAGTTCTGCGCTTCCTTTGGGGAGATCTTTGGACCCTCAGCATCTTTTGTGGCTTTCACTCCATTGGCAAGATCAGTGGTCGCAGATGTCCTAGCAGTCAGTGGTTCATTAGGATTAAGCAGGCTCAGTCACTCCCCTTAATAGGAGGGCATCTTTTGTCCTGGAACAGGATACAGCTGAGTTATAGGCCTTCGCGAAACACAGGCGTCTCGAGTTACGAGCTGCCCTCAGTAGAGGGGTCACGGACTGTCCAGGTCATCCTGGGACGCTGCGCAATCTCAGTGACACAGAGTTTCAAGGTCTTTCGCTGTTTTGATTTATTTCTTCAGAAGACATGTTTGTTCAACTTTTATAGTTCACATAAGCAGAGATGGCTAGATAAACAACAGGGACTCTTGCTAATTGTTCATGAAGCACATTAATAATGACTCACCACAGGGCAAGAACTCTGTTTGGAGAGCATAGGATGCAGAGGTTCCCTGAATCACAGCTGCCAAAACCTCTAACTAGTAAAGGAAATAGACAATAACATGATTTTATACATAAATGTATACATATTATACATAAATATGCAGTTGAGGAAAGTACAGTGAAAAGTAAGTTCAGTCACTTTGAGCAGTGGCACATTGCAGCTGAACTCGATGACCTTGAGTTGCTGGTAACATCATTGGTATGGAGTGGCCGCTGTCGCCGCGCCTGATCTGTGTCTGTCCTCTGCCCCAGGTTCCAAAGCCGACTCCAGCCCTTCCACACCTTCCACTCCTAGCATGAACTCCTACTTCTACAAGTTCATGATCAACCTCCTGCAGCGCTTCAGCCTGGAGAGGAAGCTCCTGGAGATCCGGGGTGCCTTTATCATCAGGTAGAGGGGGACACTGTTACGGCGTTTTGAAACCCAGCTGGGACACAGTATTGTTGTACTGAGTTATGATCAGGGTAGTGGTTAGCACTGCTGCCTCACACCTCTGCATGGGGGGTTCGAATCACGTGTGTGTGGAGTTTGCATGTTCTCCCCATGCGGTTCTGGGGTTTCCTAGATGCGACTCTGTGTACGAATGGTGTGTGAGTGTGCCCTGCGATGGGTTGGACCCCAATCCTGTGTTATTTCCTGCCTTGTACCCGTAGCTTCTGGGATAAGCTCTGGACTCCCGTGATCCTGAATAGTGCAAGTGGATACAGAAAAGGGATGGATGGATGGATGGTTTGATTGGGACACTTGATACCATCTGATAGGTGTTTATGCCTGCAGAAAGACAGGCAGTAATGTAACTGAGAACAGCTTGAAAACAGCAGCGTTGTCAAAATAAAGAATTAGGATTGTTTCACAAGATACTCTTGATTCCTGAGGTCTGTATTTACTTTGTCACAAAAGCAGTATCACTCCTGTTTTGGATCAAGATGTCTTACTCATCTGTTGGTGAAACGCATATATGTGAAATAATTTCTTAACCTTTTATGGGTTGTCTGGTGCTGTTTTACGATCACTTGGGATCTGGTGAAAAGGCCATTTTTAGATCTGTAATGTTATGGTGTGAATGTTTAAGCCAAATGTGCTGCCTGCTTCTCTTTGAACAGAAAGCAAACATTTTTGAGAATATGTGTAAACATTTCTTTCCTTCTGCTGTAGGTTCTCTCTCCTACCCAAAGTATTTTCCTTAGGCAACAGACCGATTTACTGCAAACTATGTCTGGAATGAGACTCATACTGAATAATTTTGCAATGAAAATCCAAGGTTTCTAAAGGGTTAGACCTGTTTCGTAATTAAATTCAATACTACAATGGTGATTTCATCTGGACTGTAATCCTGGTAGCTTCGCAAAACTAAGAAATAGTATAATTTTTTTATTTCTGTAGTGCCATTCTTATACTCAAGGACATTTTATAAAATAAAAACGGCAAAAACTAGGTCTAATGTGACTTGAAAATTGATCCAGACACAATGTCTCAGATACTCAGAAGAAGTGAGTTGTGGAGTTTGGAGCTATCGTCCTGAAGGACCCGCAACCCATGGAGGACAGTCTAGATCAGTGTTCGGACGGCCTACCAGGAGCTGTGAAGGAGCAAAAATGTGGGCTATCTGGTAGGGAACTGGAAGAGAGCAGAAACGTGGACCATCTGAGGGTCCCCGGGGACCAGGTGGGGCACATTGGTATCGATGACCTAAGTGTATAAACTGCGGAGCTCAGGCTGATGAGGAGGGGCTAGACCGTGAAGAGCTTTGAAGGTAATGAGAAGCAGTTTGTACTGAATGAGGAATGAAACTAGTAATCAATGCAGTGTATAAAGGACTGGAGTGATTTTTGCAAGGGTCTCTGATAAATAGGGCATAGCAGTGGTCTAAACGAGAGGTGGTCAACGCATAATTCACGCTTTAGTATCCTTCACATTGTGCAGTCCACAAAATGGAGCTAATAAGGATTTGATATGTGAGTGATCAAAAATAACAGCAGGGTTGTAGCCTGTGAGTGCAGTGGCCTGTACTACGAAGCAAGGTTACTGGCTTATCGGGGTAACTTGTTGGATTTAAGGTACCACAGTTTAAATTGACTATCATATTCATTCACTTACATTTTGCCCAGACTACCTTAAATCCGACAAGTTTCCCCGATAAGCCAGTAACCCCACTTCGTAGTACAGGACACAGGTTTAACAACAACTTCATCAACCTCAGGGTTTAAATTTGCTTGGCTACCAACAAGTCTCTTGGATCCAGTAAGCAGACCTTCTGTTTTATTAGTAGTAAAACTCAGTTTGTCTTGCTTTTGTCATGAATGCACTTGGGAGCCCAGTGGGAGGTCAGTAGTGGAGTTGCTGGCGATTCAGGTCTGTGTACCATCAGCATCAATAAAAATAAGAGCATATCAGCTAATGTTTTGACATTGGGGGGACCTGTAAGTTCTGAACTAGTGAGGACTTATTTGTAAGAAACGGTCACAGATTGTTTTCGTGAAGTGAGATACAGGATTGTCTGTCAGTGAGGCTAGAGGCAAACCAGGAGAGAGCAGTCCAGTAATACCAAGAGGTGAGAGGCTTGTCTAAAGAATGTCATGGACATCTATATAAAATGCAGAGCTAAGGTCATGGAAGAGAAGGATGATGAGGGCCTCAGAATCAGCGGCAAGCAGGAGATCCTTAACAACCCTTAGGGAGCTGTCTTAGTGCTATGAAGAGAACAAAAACCTGATTGGAGAGGCTCATAAAGATTACAGGAGGCTAAGTGGGCCTGAAGCTAATTGGCAATGACCTTTGGTCCATAAGTCTTCCGTTGAGTGGAAACCAAGTTTCTTGTGAACAGACATGACTGCAGCATTTTTTAATCAAATGGAATGATACTGGTGTGTTTTATCAGATAAACAAGTTTTAAGAAATGTGTTGGGATCAGGGTCTAATTGACAAGAGGAGTTGGTATCACGATTAAATCTGTGTACCTCCTGTTCACTCGCTCGTCCTCTTTCACAGAGATGTACAAAGCTAGATGGACTGTGATGGATTGCATCAACTTTATTTTGACAAAAATGAAGAAACAATTGACGTAACAGAGGTTTCCAAGCGTCAGGAGTAGTGGTAACCACTACCCTGCGCAAGTTCAATTACTGATAGTCACTTGGTATTTATTTGCCTTGTTTTAGTAAGCAAGAGCATGCTGAGGTTTTTTGTGGCTAAATTGAGACGTCAAATAATGTAGCTTTGTTAATGAATGAGAGTTTAGCTGTGCTGGGTAATAGAGTAACAGAGCATGTTTCACAGTTACAGTGCTTTGTCTTTTATCCAGCATCACTGGGTGCGCCGACAGCGTGGGGGCCAAAACCTCCAAGCTCCAGAGGTGGAGGTGAAAATCTGACTTTGGCTGCAGGTGCATAATATGGAAAGGCACTCCAGTAACTGGTGAATTAGAGGGATAGCCCAGTGGTGATATGTTACTGTGCACTGTTATAGTACACGGTGAAATCTGCATGAAGTAAGCGGATTTAGTCGTAAAATTTCACACAAAAATCGGCCCATGCACGCTGCCTCGCTCTGGATCATGGAAGTTAATTCCTCTGTCGTAAATAAAACGGTGGACGGCACTTTGGAACAGACTTGCGCGGTACCGCGGGGTTAGGAGGAGCACTTTCCATAACCTCAATTTACCCCATGAGTAAATGCAAATGGCTGCCTGGCACAGAGATTCAAAAAGGAAGGCTGTCCAAATCTGTGGGGGGAAAAAACGTTTACATTTTGCACCAGTTGCTACCTAGTCTGATCCATCATGGCTTTCTCTGGCCACACAGATAGTGACATGGTTTGTATGCTGCTGAACTTTGGTCAATGATTGCAGTTTACTCACTCTTGATGGTTATGATTGTAGTGTGTGAATAGAGCTGTAATATTCCTGACATTGCTTTCCGATTTCAGGGCTTTCAGTACCATATTAGGAAGCTGTTTCAGGGATCCTTACATATTGTGTTTCTGGGCTGGGGAGACATTCTTGGCTCAGCACATGCAGCGGAACGTAAACAGCATTACTTTCAGTCTCGATGTCCTCCCCCAGCTCAGCTCAGCTCAGCTCAGCCTGCCTAATGAAGCTTTTCTCTGTCAAGGTGTCTGCTCAAGTTAGAGATTCACATTTTAATGAGAGATTTCATTGGAAATGTTACTGGCACATTCATATTCTTCATGTGGGCTGAGAAATAGAGACCTGACCAGTTTAGCTCTCCTTAAAAATGGACCTGAAATTTTATGAAGGACAGATTTTTTTTAATTTTTTAACACTCTGAGCCCTGCTTCTATGACTCTGACCCCTAGTTCTTGACCTGTGGGGATGTGGTTGACTTTTCTTTTTTATAATGGTGTTTATCAGATTATTTGCTATGTTTTGCCCCCCCACACACACACACAATATTCATGTCATACTTTTGTAAGAATCCTGCTTGTAGTTTCTGAAATGTAGTGATGATAATACTAGCGTTAGCATAGGTGCTTAGTGGGTAGCACTCAGGCTTTTTGGTGTTTTTCTCATGCCATTGTCCAGGAATAGCAGAGGACAAGCAGCCTGTGTTAGCATCACGGTGGCTGTCCTAATGTTTGTGGGGTGGATGTGCTTTGGGCCTTATGATGGCTTTGGTACGGCTTACTGGGAATGTGATCCATGCTGTTCCGGTGTGTGAGGAATGCAAGCTGATGGGTTCAAGTTCAGTACTAGCATCAGGCCCATGTGCTTATGGTCACTGGGCTGGAAGTGATGGAGCACTTTGATTTTTATCAGTCCCTTATCCCCACCTGTAAGGTTGAGGCCTAGTTTTGGTCTTACCTGTAATGTTTGTTACGTTTTCAGTTCGGGACCGAGGTAGAGATGAGTCCTGAAAGGTTGTTGGCAGGGATGACAAACGTGCTGGTTTGTTTGTCACCAGAATGGGTCACATGAATACAGCACAGTGCCTGAGGGTGATTACTGCCGTTTACTAGCTCTATAACTGCTGACTCTACTATTTATTTACTTTTTTTACTATTTAAAATTCTTAATTTTCTATGCATATCTACAAACCCGTGAGAGATAATGGTTGGTGTTCTGAGGTGGCAACAGCTTCTGTTGTGGTTTCTGTGTATGATTGTAAAAGGTTGACTGGCAGGTCCCTGACAGGCTGTATCTATGTAGGTTTTTATCCTCTCTTCAGAGGGATGGCCTGTCATCCAGCTGTATAAATGTCTCTCCCTGTTATTGTACTTATTTAGCATAAGTACTGGACTCGATCCTCTCTCATTAAGGCAAACCTTAACTCAAGGCAATCCTTGGGTATACTTCTCAGCAGTCACTAATTCAAGTCCTCTCTTTCTCTCTCTCTCATCTTCCCTACCTCTTCAGACAGTTGTGTCTGCTTTTGCATGCAGAGAATATCTTCCATTCCATGGCAGACATCTTGCTGAAAGAGGAAGACTTGAAGTTTGCTTCCACTATGGTGCAGACGCTCAACACCATCCTGCTCACGTCTGCTGAACTCTTCCAGCTTCGGAACCAGCTCAAGGATCTGCGCACGCAGGTACGGCAGGTGCTGCTTGTTTTGGCTGTCCTGACACCTGCTATAGGAATAATTGGTTCTCCGCTTGGTGGCGATGAGCCTATATTGGCATAACTGGAGAATGTGGTACAGAACCGAGGTTCTATATCTCAAGTGTGTGAAGCTCCATCAGAGATTTTGAGAGGTGAAGGTATATTAAGAATTGTATAAATCACAATGTTTGCATTCTCTGTGGAGGAGACTGTGACATGTATAGACTTTCTGCTCTCATACATTCCCGCAGGAGAGCTGTGACCTGTTCTGCTGTCTGTATCGTTCTTGGTGTCATAACCCTGTGGCCACAGTCTCCCTCTGCTTCCTGACCCAGAACTACCAGCATGCCTATGACCTCATCCAGAAGTTGTATCCTTCACATGCACTCTTCTGTGTATTCACTGCAGAGTGATTATGAATACCAACTCAGTGCTGGAAGGTTCCTTACCCTCAGACTTATGTTTATTCTTGCAATCAAATGTGTAACTTGGGAAGAATCTGTGAGGAACTGTGTCTCTGTCTCTCTGTGCCTGTATATCTAGGGACCTGTCTGTCTGCCTGTGTCTGTATATCTATGGGCCTTTGTCTCTCTGTACTACATACTGTCTGTGTCTGTGCCTGTATATCTAGGGGCCTGTCTGTCTGCCTGTGTCTGTATATCTATGTGCCTTTGTCTCTCTGTACTCTGTACTGTCTGTGTCTGTCCTTGTATATCTATGGGCCTGCCTATGGTTCTGCCTGCCTTCTGTAAATGTATATCACAACATGGATCCTGCAGAGAAAAGCCTATGTGCTGGCTGCAATGAATGTTTTCCCATGTTGGCGTGTGGAGGAGAGGACATTCCAGTCCCTGATACGATCCTTGTAAATAGCACTTCTGTTTTGGGAATGCATATGTTCCATGACCTCTGGGGTTCTGGGAGGGGGTGACCTGTCAGTAGGGGATGTGTGTGCAGATCCTATAACCTCTCTTCACCAGTGAGGCATCTCATTTATTCATGTATATCTCTCTCTGTCGTTTGCCATGTTTATCCCAATCTTATGCAACCATGCAAGGTTATGAACTGATAATGGCAATTTGAGGATGTTGAAACTGCAAACTGTACTTAATGTGGAGATGTACAGCTCAGTCGTACGTGATTCTTCATTGCATCTTTGGGTAGGGTTATTGGATATCGTTTGGGTGAAATGTCAAGCTGACATTTTACCCACTGTGGTGGTGTAGAGTTTGCATTGCTATTACCTATAGAGGAATCAACATTGACTCAAAACTGACTGTGCTTTTGGGCTAACCAGCTGAGAGTTTCCCAGCTAGTCACTGAAGAAAGCTTTGCCTTCAAGATCAGTTACATCGCTGAGGTCAGAAGTTCACATTGCATTTTTTCCTGTTTTCATCGCTCTTTAAAATGGAACCCCTCTGTCTTATTATCATTCCTCAGCTCTGCTGTCCTCTGTTTCCTGGTCTTCACTCCCGTGCCTCATTATTTTTGGTTTCAGGACTCCTGACATTCTTCAGCAACATGACGGACACTAACATGCTCCCAATGAGAATTGCCTCTGAGGTCCGTTGCTGGTCTGCATTCTTAACCAGACAATGGCCAAACGATTTTACTTGTCTCTGGTTCTGGAATATTCTGGTGGAACACCAGGGTGATATGTAATATTTAAATGATTGAATCTGTATGCTTACTGGAAAGCAGCAGATCCAGTCATACTATGTCGGTCACATGGGGGGGGGGGGGGGGCAGAATTGAAAACCCTGCACTCTGTAACTAAGCGAACTCTGCCGTGTGAGGCTGGTTCCAGCGAGGTCCTCTTCCACACCATCAGTTAAACACAATAACCCTGAACTCCTCTCCATCTTCTTTTTTATAAACGCCCAGAGTGCAGCAAGCACATTTAAGCCCCTCCCAGCTCAGCTGGACTCCAAGCTTGGTGTCAAAGCACCCTGTTTTTGTTAGAATTTGGGGGGAGGGACCCCCTGAGAGGTGGTGGGGGGGGGGGTTTACTGCACCAAAAATGTAGCGTTTAGAGCTGTTTTTTCGTCTCTGGAAGTTTGTGTGTGCGAGAGGCCCCCCAGCTGACCTGTGTCAGCTGTAATTGTGAGGATTGCAAATGAGTGGTGACCTTAAATGTTTCGATAGTTCATAAGTAAATGGGGGAGAAACAGAGGAGCAAGTTCAGTTCAGAAAATGATACAAAAAGGAAGAATATGTGAGTGTGTGTCTGTGGGTTTGTTAAAGCTGTGTTACTTTAATAGGTCTTGAATTGCAGCCTGTATAAAGCTTTGAATTTGTGGGGTGAATATTAAGAGACCTGGACAGCATACTCTGGAGTCTCATACCAGTGATTGGTGGATTTTTATAAATGTGGACACATCTGTTGCTCGGTATATTCTGTGTGTAATGTTTGTGTGTAAGTGAGGTTCTGAATAACAGAAATGAACAAATTTTTGTAGAGGATAATGCCCATGTCTGACATCTGGTCATTACTGTGATCTGTGGGTGTGGAGGGTGTCAAATCACCCATAATTGTTCTGCCTTTATTGTCCTGTTTAGACTGTTACAGAATCTTAATTCCTGCAGCGTAAGTGAGAAAAATTACAGCTGTTCTGTCACAGAAAGAACAAATTATAATTGCCACATGAGAAAGCAGCACAAATTATTTAGGCTCACTGACTTTGAAAGATTAAAATGTGTTTTTTCTCATCCTTTTGCAATGGTGACCCCCCTCCCCCCATCTCCATGACGACCAAGGGAATGGTTTGTTCTCGTTGATCCAGGCCATGCCCTTTTGCGGCCTCTGTCCAGTGACAGAGGTGATGTTCAACGGCAGAATGACATTCACCAATAGCAAGAGAAGTTTGCTGTGACAAAGATTAACATCATAGGCCTGTGTCCTTTGTTAATATATTAGTTCCCTGGAAGTTCTTTGGCACTGTGAAATGTTGTATTCATTTAATTTATGCATAGATGCAAAACATAATGAATATTTTCACTTGTGTTTCTTACAGCCCAAAAAATGGATATTTAGTATGGTGTGGTATTGCAATTAGCTGCTCATATTTCTATTTCCTAAATACTGACAGAAGAGTGGAGCCCCCCAATTCTTTTTAGTATTTTAGTTCTTTTCTTTAATATACTGTCGGGTATGACGTAGTTGTCCTTGACTTCAGCTTCCCAGCGGCGATCTGGAAGTGACTGTGGATTTCCTGATGGAGGTGGACAAGTTGGTGCAGCTCATCGAGAGCCCCATCTTCACCTGTAAGTGGCCCCCGGTGCTTGTGCCTCAATCACCACTGCCTGGATCTTCAGCTCACTTCAGTTCACTTGTTAGCGTCCAGGGGTACAGAAAAGCCGACTGCCAGACGGTTCTCCAGCCTGTTACTCTGTGCTGTTCCTTCTGTGCTGAGGTGTTTAATATTTTGTTTTTGCTGCTAGCATGTCCTGTTTGTGTGTATTCATACCTTTGCATGATTACAAAGCTGAAGATGAAGCAGCACAAATGACACACACACACACACACACTTTATTGTGTCATTTCCCATCTGTAGTCAGCATACTTTCTCATAGTGGGCCAAAAGAACTCATATATAATATGTTTAAATGACAATATATTTTAAAATCTGGCACGTGTACAAAATTTGATTGGACCAGTGGTCATTCCAAACGCATACAGTAAAATTTGAAGATAGGCGTTTATCTATCTAGTGGTTGTCATTATGGTCTCCTACCTTGGCCCCCTGTGTCTTCCTCACCAGACCTGCGCCTGCAGCTGCTCGATGTGGAGAATAACCCCTACCTGATCAAGGCTCTCTATGGCCTCCTGATGCTGCTGCCCCAGAGCCAGGCCTTCCAGATGCTCTCCCACCGGCTGCACTGCGTACCCAACCCTGAGCTCATGAGGACCGTGTGAGTACTTGTACACAGACCGTGACGGGCGGGCAGAACTCATGAAACTCCTAGAACTTTATTAGCCCACGGAAGGTGGAAACTTATTAATCTCAGCCAGGTTTAACCCAAGAACCTAAACAGTAACCAATAATTGTTATATTACAGTTGATTACACTGGGATAAAGCAATTTGTGTACTTGATAATCCCACACAATGTGGGTTGAGAAGCCTCATTTTATCTAAACAGCTCTACCTGCTGCCATTTGATAGTATCTACTCTTAAAATTGAGTGAAGGTGAATTTGGTCTAAATGAAGTCTGAGTTTACATTTTTCGCTGGGATTCTTATTCAACATCCACGGTTGTTTATCTGACCGATCCATTTGTTCTTGTCCCTTTGCGTGGTCTTATATTGTCCTCAGGGGGAAAATTATGTGTGGGATTTTCCTAATCTTCAGGACCGTATGGAGTCCCTTGGATAAAATCCTCTGATCTCACTCTGCTTGTTCAGAGGTAGTATCAAAAAGACTGACACAATAAGTGTTTTATCTGTCTTATCAATGCATCTCTGGAGGCCTGTTTGTCACATGTCATGCTCATTTGCAGTAAAGTGTACAGGTTGAGGTTGTCTGGAAGAGGGAATGCTGCATAGATAAAATGTTTGCTGTACCTCATATTCATTTGTTGTAATATCTTTCCTGCTGCTTATCCGTTAGGCGTTGTTAATAAATGGTATATTGCTTCATTTTTGAATTACAGTGGCTTGTCTACACAGAGGAGTCTTCCTGGTTTTGATTGTGAGCTGAGCCAGCTGACAATGCACTGTGTCTCAATAAGAGTCCTCCCTTTTTGGAATGATGTTGCTGACATGGTCAAAAGCCTCAAGCCAAAGGAAAGAATTTTGGAAAGTGTCCATTGTTGTTTTTCCATTGGCGTGATTCCCCTGGGACGGCTCTTCAGAGAAACTCATTAGCCCTCTTCAGCACATTTATTAAGGAATCAAATAATGTTTGCCGTGATGGAATGACTTCCTCCTGGTGTCCCCTGTCTCGTGGCCTCAGCATTCTGGGACAGTCTCTAGGCTCGCTGCAACCCTAGACTGGATTATCAGGGAAATTTGATCAATGGAATTCTGTTTGTAAAAACTGGGGTTATCATACTATTTTTATGATTTTTACTCAGTTGTATTCTTATCTAGAACAACATGCAAGGCTTCAGAGGCAAAACATCCATGCATTAGCACTAACTGTGCTAAAATTACATGCTAGAAAGTGATCGTAACGGTTCCTGTTAAACTTTATATGGTTAGTTTTTAAGGTCTGTACCTGGTAAGATGGTCCGGATGGCATATCATTTGTTTTTACTGTAGTCAGAAAATAAAAAGCTTCTGTTCTGAATTTTTTGTTTATTCCCATCCAGGCTTTAGGGTACTGTAGTGTTTTGTAAGTACTTCATAATGATTTCCTGTAAGGCTTACTGAACGTGGCAGTTTTAGATGACAGGCAGGCCCAGAGATGACAGAAGCTAAGCCTGATATTTGACTGAAAGTCCAGGCTAATCCAGTGAGTCAGTGAGACACATGCCAAGTGCCCCAGGACATTTTCCAGCCACGTCCCCCACAAACCCACCCTTTAAAGTGCCCGTCTTCCCCTTCCTGTTTGACGTCGAGGATCAGCGCCTGTCCGTGTTTCCTTTGTTGTCATTTCTTAAGTGGCTGCTTTGTTTGTGTCGACCTTGTCGCTGCAGGCCTGATCCGAAGAGCTCTCCCGGCTCCCGGTGTCCGGCCTCCTCACGTGTTGACTACAGAGAACTGCTGCAGCACTTCGACCGGGTCCAGAGGAAGCACCTGGAGGTTCGGCACCAGCGGGCTGGACGGGCCGAGTGCTCCGACCGGAAGCTGGTGCTGTGAAACCCGAAGGAAGCTGATAACCAAGATCACCATTATCACCAGAAAGACACTTTAGCGCTAATGCAGTTTTAAACTATTGAACATTCTGTAGGCATGAGGTATCTGCTGCCCCTTTCCTATGAGTTTTTTTTTTTTAAATAGCTTTGATGGAGGTGCCATTATGGATGCACACATCTACAAACATGAATTTACACCTTGGCCGGGTCCAGTCCATGTCAGTCAAAGCTTGAATATACATTATTATTATTTTTCGCTTTTTGTAGTTGTTGGCTTTTTCCCCATTTGTCCATAAGTGTTCTTTACTCACTTCCTCATCGGCCACGATGTCCGTCAGCTGTCAAAAACAACATGGATGAGTGACACGCGACACTCTCCTTGGTCTTAAAGCTTGAAGCCTGTTTTGGGTACCTGAAGCTGTGCTTTCTGGCCTGACAGTCATTTGTAAGAAGCCTGTTGTCAAGGAGTCAACACTGGGGGGGGGGGGGGGCAAAGCCGTAATTATAAAATATATTGAGGAAGACATTGTGAGCCCATCTGAATGTTGGTGGGGGACCTGTACCCCCCCATTATATATTATAATTATGACTTTGATTTGTAATGTCTTAATATGATTGTACAAGGTTTGGTTTTAAATTGGGGGAAGATATTGGCAGGTGCCTTGGAAGAGTTTTGGAACAGATTCCTTATTCTGTTTACTTTTTATCTCCTGTTCAGTCTTGGTAGATGCACATTGTTACCTGTCTGAGTTCCCTCCTTTTCAGATGTTGTCTAACTTCACTTTCTACCATTTTGTTATATCTCCTCACCTTTTCCTCACCATCCCATCTCTGTCGTTCCCCCAGATCCCCTCAGCCTCCTGCCCCTCTCGCATGCTTCCCCAGAACCCCACGGTCTCCTGTGAAATGACTGCTATCTGCTATAAGGAGAGAGCTCCAGTAAATCATGGACCATATGTTATTACTTTAGTCTTGTCTTTTTTCTTCCACTGCCCATCTGCTGCTTTTGTGGGAACAAGGTCACACAGTCATCCTCCTCGCCTTTTTGTCAGCCTAGCAAACCAAGGAAGTGTGTCCTCAGCCGTGGGTTGTTCTGTGGACGTGATATGTCCAGGATTAAATTATGTTAATCATTAGCAGTTTAAACTTGTCAGCCATTGTGCTGTTGTAAGATCAATGTGCATTGAAACACAAGTCTGAGTAATTCCTGTGCTTGGATGTAATTAAATGTATTAGTCAACAGTTGAATTAAAGTTTGGTTTTTAAGGTGGATAATATATTTATTTATAAAGATGCACGTGAGAGAGAAATTCAGTCTACTTCCAGCTTCTTTATATGATGGTAAAATAAAGAAATTAGCTATGAATTTAAAGAATAGAGGTGAATCAAACAATTGAATGGGAGACTGAATCTGGGTTAGAGGTAGAAAGCTGGAGAGAATGGACAGTGGAGCGGTGAGTATGTCAGCTTTCGAATGTGGTGGGAATACGGTGACAATGCGGGCCTTTCGATGGCCCCGCTGAGCTGTGTCCAACTTGGCAGGCGACCACGCAAGGCAGTGCCAATAGAAGCCAGGACCTGCCAGCTCATTTGGAAAGTTGCACCTGCTTTGAGAACCACAGCTCAAAGTAGACACCAGAAGCTAGCTGCCATTCAGAGGTGAGGTCCCGGTCTTTGACACCGGCCAGAGAGAAGGACCAAGATGGGACAATGACCGTTGCCTACCTTGGATGGGAAAGAGCTGGCTGTCACTGGTCAGCATGACCCACAATTTAACTTAATATATTTTAACCTGCGCTCTGTTGCGGAGCATAGAAAAAGTGCTAACCTTGTTAGGTTCCCAGACAAGAAGCCCCAGTCTACTGCTATGTCTCAAGGAGACTTGATAATATTAATATGAGCCAGCTGTGCACAACTTATCTTTTTTGTAACACATTTCTTGAACATATTATTGACGATTATAAAAGTAGCCCATTCATACACCGTTTCATGCATACTTTTTACGGTGATTTAAAGACTCTTTTCGAAACTGACTTACTCGGGAGATTGTAAAATTCAGTGTCAAAAGTTGGTATTGAAATTGTCCCACAAGTTTAAGCTGTTTCATAGAATCTTAACCACAGTTTCTGACAAATATGGTGGATGTGATAGGGAAGCGCTATTTACGTTAACACCCTCTAGAAAGTGCTCCGATATCCGAAAGGAAGTTTTAACAAGTCAGCACTTAGACCTGTCAACCTGCAGCTGATTTCCATTTAAATGAATGTAGCGAGTAACGAGGCTTATGTGTACAAAAACTGTTAGCGCCTGCGCGCTCCTGACTGTGGGATTGTTACCGAAGTGCACGTACTTTGCGCTTTACACTTGTGAGTTCCTTAACTTTAAGTAAATAGCCGACTTGTAAATAGGTGAAATGTGAGAGAAATTAAGCTTTGAAATAAGGCTAGACTCAAACAGATTAGTCTTATGCATGTGCTACGAATTGTAAAACCCGTGTTATGGTCGATTTTGCGGGCAGTGTACACCAAAGGCGGATGAATGCCGTTAATCAGTCATTGATTTCCTGGATCTTGTATCGGCCTAAATTATCCACACTTGAACGCTTCAGTGTTTTTATTATTAAAATTCGATCAAAAGTGACTTGCGCCAAATAGCTTGAACTTTTGCACTATATTAATTTAGTCATTTATCCCGGTAAATAGCACGTGAACCTTGAAATCAGGAGATGTAACTTTGCATACTTGCTTAATGTTTATAAACACAATTGCATATATAGTTTTGTCCTAAATACATATCTTAAATGTTTAAGTGTAGGTTTCATTACTGTTAAAAAAAATATACCTAACTTATTTCATGTACCATAGCATTGATGGTATTTTAGTCCGAATAACAAAAAACAAGATGTTCACTTTTCTCCCCTTTACAAAAGTCTTCCAGACAAAGCACCTTGCATTTTCAGCTTAAGGCGTCCCTTCAAGCACGCTGCGGTTTCATTTACAAGGCAGTAAGTCTCCCCGAAGTGGACCCCCCAGCCATGCAGCCAACCCCTTTAGAAAGCGACACAGGATACGGACGCGCTTGTGTGCCCGTATGTTGGTCTGGGCGAGGAGGCGTGTGACAGGGAAGCCGGCGGACGGGCCCCCCTCCGATTCCCATGGATCGGATTACAGCCCTTCCACTCCACAGCCTCCAGACGGCTGCCTACAGTCCAATCACTGTAAACCCAGCGCTCACTGGGGGACGCCTTTTCACATTTTGATTTGCCTCTGTCTTATTTTATCCTTATTTTTTCCAAGAGGCTCATTCTGATTTTTGAAACCGTTCTCTGAGGATAAAAATGCCCTTCCGGCCGTATGTCCCCGTGTTCTTCTGCCTTGAAGAGTAAATCCGGGCGTGAGAGGGGAGAGAAGAAGCCTCCCCACTCTCCATCACACGCTGATCGTAAACGGGGTAGAGAAGAGGGACCACCGCCAGCACTTCATCTCATTTGTTTATTATTTTCTGGCAATCATAAATATACATCCCTGTTTCCAGGGAGGGAGGGCACAGTGGAGGAGAAGAAACGCCGAAAGTCACCATCTCTTCATTGGAAATAATTGATATTTTTTTCTTTTATTTTAATTTGGTCTACTAAATAATTTGTGAAAGGTGGATTTGTTAACATGGAGACGGTGGAAAAAGAGTGTGGAGCGCTTGGAGGGCTCTTCCAGGCAATCGTTAATGACATGAAGGTACTGTATCATACCATATAACAAAAATACACGCCAAATAAATGAAATGTAAGGCTATTCGTATGCGGATGCACTTGTCCCCTTTCTCCAGCACCCGCCACCTCTAATTCGACTTCACTTGTGCGGGGTTGTTTTTTTAATTTGGCGACTATTTTTTACCTTTATTTTATGCACGGAGCACAGTTTGTATTTTTATACGTGCAGAAACGGCAGTTGTATAGTTGTACATTCAGGTATTACTAGTCATTTTAAGTCCTAAGCATGTGTTAGGAAGCAGCTTAACATTAGGTTAAATAACTGATACAATAGAAAGCCGACGTGCCTGCAAACAGTGCTGTCTAAGCAAACGCCTTCGGAATCACCCGCAGTATTATGTTGCTTTCTGTGTATGAATGTCATAGTTCGCATATTTGTCTCGCAAGTGGAGAAAATCTGTTTTAACCGCAATTTTAAAGGGCTGGGGAAATGTATACAATTCGACATCCTGAGTACTCAGAACTAATATATTCTTAGGCTAAACATCGCTGATCCTTTTCAAGCGCACAAAAGTCAATGGGAACTTGAACGGCTACAACCTTAATTAACGGCTTCCCTGTTATTGGTGTCTCATTCATAATTTAACACTTATTTTCCTGAGTGTTTCATGCCTATCCTCATCGTCTCTTGAACTGAATCTGCTGAATTCGGGGTCACATTGTTGCCACAGTGACAGCTGTGCACACGGACGGACGGAATAGCTTCAGTAATCGCGGTTGTCGCTGTGGTGCTGGTGTCACTGAACTCCAGTGAAAAGCCTGTGCACCAAGAGAAAATGCATTCGCAAAAGGCATATTTGCAAAAATTTAAATCGAGAGAAGAAAATTAAAAATATACGTGGATGATATACATAATAATGCAATACCTCGGTCTTAAAAGCACCCCGAAAACAGTGTTCAGTTAGTATTTTTGGTATAATTTGCATATGGTCTACATATGTTAGGACTGTGAAATGATGGTTTGCATTAAGGGTGCAGTAAGACTGGACCGATCTTAGCCGCTGTAGTTAACTGCCGTGAGGAGTGATCTTAAGTGCTCTGGGAGTTAAATAAAAAAAAAAAAAAGGTTTAATGATGCCCATGGGAAACTTTTTATTTTCTTCTTTGAAAATTGAAACACTCCGCTGTTACTTGCTTTTCTTGCCTGTTCCCTAGAATAATGCTGTCGGTTATGTTTTCACCATGTCAACTGAATAACTGGGTGATCACAAGACGGGGGTCATAGCATGAAATATCCATAGAAAAGAACGTGTCAAGAAAATTAAGTTGCAGCCATAGCCACAAAACTGGAGAAAATAAAGCTGAGAATTAATTCCACAGCAGAGAATGTGCATCATAACTACGTAAACCAAGTAGGCAATATTTATTTTTGTGTCTTCATGTTTATTTCATACTAGGTGGACTAATCCATGCATGATATGGGCTATATTTTCTTGATCTATCTTTGTCAAGAAAATATATCCAAACTGATACATTCTTAGGCATTAAGACCTCCAAACTGCTGCAGCTTTCAGCCTCCTCTGTGTCATTGCTAAGTAAAGGAAATACTAATTGAAACAATTTAAGATGTCATCCTAGATACTGCCTGCCTTCCCAGTCTGTTATTGCTGGATACAGGGGACCTCTGATTGTTTTGAGAATTGTAGTTTAATTCCCTGTGTCGTCATATGAAAAGTTGGTTGTCTCCATGCTGCTTACCTGGCCTGTCGTGTTATAAGCTGAACAGTGTCCTGGATTGTACAAACTATGGATTGGGCAGCCTGTTTGTTGTAATTGCCTTTTCTGCCTTGATCTGAAACCGCCCCCTTGAATGTCATCAATGCTATTGAGGTCTCACTTTGAAAAGTAACATCTTAAATCAGAGGTTCTTGCTTTGATTTTACGGTGATTCCACTTTGCCGAGATATTATCGCACTCGTCAGTCGCAAACATGTGTCACAGTGATAATGATTAAAAGGGACAAACTGGGTGGGTTCCCATCACGCCTCCTTGCATGTTAGCCATTTTACAAGAGCAGCGATGGCAGAACCAGCAGTGTCTCTGCTTGGCTGGTTTCTGGTCTGGCACAGTACAGCTGAATGTGATCTTGTTTTGTTCTCACGTTGCTGTTGGATAGATGCCAGGGTTTGATTTTTTTTCTTTTTTTAATTTGTTGAAGTAAAGCTGTCGCAGCCATTATTTGCTGACAATATAACTGTCATTGGTGGCAAGGAATTATGAAGTAAGTGTTTTTTTTTAACCTAAACTCTTAAAGATTATGCAGCTGTGGCACCATACACTTGGCTGTTAATCATTCTCTGTTCCTCAAAGGCAGTGTGGCTCTTTATGTTTAGTCATTTTAAGAAGAACCTCACAGGTGTTTGACATTAAACCCACCTCTTAATCTGTGGGACTGGACTCGTTTTTATCAAAACTTGAAATACGTTCGAAACATAAATAAATCCATGAATGAATCCTTGGAACAAATCCATTGGTGGTCTAAAAACCAGTGGTATTGATGGTGGTGGGCCAGATGATGATTTGGTAAGTTGGTTAAAAAAAAAAAAAAAAAACGCCCACAATGTTTCTTAGAAAAGAAACCTGCCTGCAGTTTTCGCTGAGATGAAGAGCCATTCAATGACCTTTCCACCGGTGACAAAGCAGAAAATGGCCATGCAGAGATCCTTTTAGGGAACTGCCATTGATTTTATGTCTTTCTGAGCCTCGCTGTCATACAGGACGGCAAATTGAATGCGTTAATTTATCGGGAGCAGATCTCGTCTCACAAATAAAGAAGCATAACTATGGAAATAGAGAAAGTAGTGCCTCTGCGGAGCATATAAACAAGGTGGCAGGCCGGGGGTGTGTGGGGGTGTCAGCTTTCCTTTTTTCTTCTTTCATGACCCCAGGCTTCGGTTTAATCCTGCTGTCTTTCACACAAGTCAATGAGATGTTCGTATAGACATGGGAGGAAATTCAAATTAAAGACGATGCTGTTCAGTTGTTTTTTATTTTGCCTCAGCTAAAGCGCCCAAAATGAATTCTTGTTCATCAAATGCTTATGCATTTATGTGCATCCATCCATCCATCCATCCATCCATGCATCCATTCGATTATCGAGTGTCTTCATTTAGCTACAGCTTCTGTCTAGCCCTGCACCCTACTCAATCCCAAGCAGGAGTCATGAGGCGCCTGTGATTCTGAGTAGGAATTCATAGCAGGATGGCTTCAGGGCTTTGTCGAGACTCTGCTGGTGCTGGTCTTATGCTCCATGTTTCCTTTAAAGCATTATTATGCTTCACTAGTTGTGCCCTAATTCCAAATTTCAGTTTACCCAAAGTAGCTGCACTGTATTGAGGGCTGGGTGCTGCTCTGGTCACTGTAATCATGCAGTACTATTGTCTGAGAAATGTATAATAGTTATTCTCTGCATTGCACATTTTGTAGTCTCAGCTTTTTTTCCTGTAATCACACACCTGAATAATTGGCTTAAGCTATTCAGGTTAACAGTCTAAATAAAAGGTAGTTTATAACTTCTCCCGGGATTTGAATTTGAAACTTTTCCGTCAGAAGTTCAGTGATCATGTTACCAGCTCACTTCTTTGTTTAAACACGAATATCGTCTGACAGATGCAGGGTTTATCAGCACGATTCCAGAAAATACTGCCTAAGATCACATTTTGGAAACTGAGTAGTGTGTATTCAATAAATCATTCAGTATCTCTCTGTTTATCCCCTTCAACACTCTAAAATGATGTTGTTTTAGAGGTCTGTAATATGTATTGTGTATGTGCTACACACCAAGGATTATTGCTGATGTGTAAAATGGTTTATCCTGGTCACCAGAGACAAATACAGAGGAATGAGTAAGGCAGGGTCATGAAGGGTCTCCGTGTCCCGTTCAGTTCGCTTGCGTACCTCCTGGGCTAAGGTGTGACTTCCAGCTTCCGAAAGGTATATGGTGTAACTTAAGCTGAATTATACGAATTCATTAAGCTGGGCGGATGTGTGTGGATGTGAGGAGCTGCACAATTCTCTTAACCCCACGTTGTCCTGCCCCACCCCCTTTGGAGATGGCACCCATCTGATGTATTACAATGGTGTGTCCTGTTTTGAACCAATAGGCCTGCTGCATGCGAAATATCATCATCGGGGACCTGGGGGCAGGCTTTCCTTATTTCTTCAAATTTAAATTGGCAATCCTGTCCTACTATACCATGCTCTGCTGTCCTACTATACCGTACTCTGCTGTCATACTATACCGTAATCTGCCCAGTCACCTCTATCCACTGTCCATACATTGTAACACCTAATTTGGCCGAATAAATATGCTGTGAAAGTCCCCCCATCTCTTAGAGGCATTTGTTGAATTTGTCACTCAGCTTTGGTGTGGAACATTTTCTAAAGATGTGTACATGCTGGTGTATTTATTTACTTTATCATTTTACCTTTGTTGATATTGTTTAGTATAGATATTAAATAAATGTACCAATTAAATATAAATGCCTTAAGGCTTTCAGAGTCCTTTACACTTTTCAACTGTGGGGGAAGCATTAAGTGGAATACATGATGAACTTAGTCCTTTTCTGACTAAGTGCATTTTGCTTGTTTTTGCCAGCAAATAATTTAACACCCCATTCTAGGTTGTAGTCCCATTACAGAGCTTTTATTGGATGTATAAAAGTGTTTTGAAGATGGATGAGGTCAGGAATAGACTAAGTTTGATGGAATCCAGGGGTGGTGACCTATTGTAAGAAGATCTCTGGTCTATGCCGTCCCTGCACTGAATTCCTAGCAAGGGGAGTACATGTGAATCATGAGGCAGCCAAATGGGAATGTTGGGTATTCTAATTAAAATGAGCCTTTTGGTGATTGTAGCCATTGCTAAGATACGGCTAACTGAATGTTGTGGCTTTCTCTCTCGGCCACGTTTCCCTGCATTTCTGATACCGGCCACACAATGCGTGTGTTTCTCCAGGTCATACGGTATCTCTGATGGGAAGCAGAGCTTTTGTCTAAACCCGGCCTCTCTGCTTTTTCGAATGGCAGTAAAGGAAACACCAGTCAGGCACAGAGAAGTGTTATTTAACTAACCGCTTGTGGATTAACCATTAGAGAGTTCAAATACTGGTTAATCCAGTATTCAAACTGAGGATTTTTGAATGGTGCAACCTAAAATTCCCTCTCATTGCCTATAGGTACAGATAAGAGAAATCCATGATGAGGGTGTTCATGTTGCACTGGGCTTCCTGTTACCATAGCTACTCTTCCTGTTACTATGGCTACTCTTCCTGTTAGGGCTGCTTCAAAGCTCCACCCCTCCTTGGTACCTGCTACCTTAGGCAGGCCTTCAGTTTAGGTGTCCAGATCGACTTGCAGTTCACACAGCTTACTCCAGTGGTGACAGGGAATTGGGCTGCTGATCCTGGGTCTCCTGGCTATTCTGGTTTCTGGTTTGGCTTATGCTTAAAATGAAATGGATTGCACGTGAGGAAAAACAACAGCGATTCATATTCCATCCATCCTCCAACTGCCTGTTCGTTAAAGAGTCACGGGGGAGATTCACATCTTCAATCTGTGACTTGCCAACAGCTAGTTAAGTTTTTTTTCTTTGAAGAAGCTGTGCATAGCACAATGATTTGCTGTTATTATTGTTCTTCATGTTCAAGTAGGGGTGGCCGATATGGCAATAAAATCATATTACAATTTTTTTCAGACTCTGCCACGGTCCACAGTCTTATCACAATTGTTTTGCATGTTTGTTTTAAGGACTGTTTTGCAAGTTACTGAACAGTACAACCAAACCTAAAAGGAAAAACATACTCGGCGTACTCTTTCAGGCGTTTTCTTTTGAGGTGGTGAAAAGGTTCCTTGTGCTACCGTCCGACATCCAAATCTTATCTTTGCAAATTTTATAAATAACTGCTGTTTGCGCCGTGTCAGTTTTGGGTACCCGAACAAGTTCCATATTACGATGTCGAATTCTTTATAGGGATCAACTCCTCTACGTCGTCCATGCTGCTATGTTGGCAATTAGGGAATGTGTTGCATGTTTCTCATTGCATGTTGGGACGAGGGATCAAAAGAGAGGAAGGTATTGTTACTTATTACCGGTTTATTGGTGTGTCGAAATGGATTTTTGTGACAAAACAACTTTAGATGCGTGTATGAGTGAATGTGCTCTGTAGCACAGTGCTAACAGTTTGCTCCATAAAGGCAGATTGTGGAGATATTTTAAACGTTCACGGTCTGATATTGTCAAATCTCACAACCTTATGTTCAAGCCTTATGTACTTTCTTTTTAAGAAATCCAAATGCTTGCTGGACTAGTTACATAATGCAGTGAAATAAGGGGTGTTTGGTACAAAAAAAGTGTTTGAATACGGCGTACCTTAAATAATAGTAGTATTTATTGCGAGCCGATGCTGACTGAAAACGAATGTCTAGCAAAGCCATTTTATTCAAGGACTGTTTGTCATTCTGTACTTTGCATACTTGGTCTGAGAATTAGAACACAAGACCGCCTGTTCTTGAGATACAGCACTGGGGGCGGTGTATGGATCTGCGGTTTAAGGATGCTGTGCCTCTGCTCACATGGTCATTGGTTCAGATCCCAGAGTCTGTGCAGTGAATTCCCCATTAAGCAGCTTAACCCACAGGTGCTCCAGGGACTGTATAGCCCTGCTTTCAGTTGTACACCACTAAATTGTAACTGTTCATATCTTGATAGACCTCTGTTCACAGAGGGAACAGGTGCTGTGCAGTGACAGGTCTGCTCTTTTCACCTGTACCCAGATGTTCTTTAAGCAATTGCTACCTTTGAGTACACAACCTGGCATTATGAGTTTTTTCATGTTCCACTTAGCGTGCACTTGAGAACTGATCTACTTTGGCTTGACGTTTAGGTGCGAGTATCTTTAGGAGTCTCACCTGCCCATCTCTTTGCTCTTCTAGTGCTCATACCCAGTGTGGGAGGACTTCAATGCCAAGGCCACCAAGTTACACTCCCAGCTCAGGTAAGTCCCAACCAGATGCCCTGCTGTTTGCCATCACATGTGCACAGTAAATAGGGATATTCAGTACAGATTCTCCGATTACATGATCCAGGACGTGGTGTCCATATTGAAACACAACTGCCCAATCATACTCAAAACAGGACTTTTTTCAGTTTGAAATTTCAAACTTTCTTTAAAAATAGTTAAACATAGGCAGAAAATCATAAGGGACACTGGGGTAGATTTGATTTCACCCTTCATCTCACTACTCCATAGCTCAATATCTGCAAGTTTAAGTTGCAAGTATAAGTTTCATGTGTGTGCCACTGCTGTTCCACTGCATAAACGAATGGTGTGACCCCTCCTGTACCTTTAGGACAACCGTACTGGCAGCTGTGGCCTTCCTAGATGCCTTCCAGAAGGTGGCAGACATGGCGACCAACACCAGAGGTGAGGGGTCCTTCTTTTGCTGGGTGTCGGGGTGGAGCTTAAGTGAGGTAAGGCCTTGTAAGTGACATTTGGAAGAGTGGGCAGTGTCCTGGGTTGGAGCAAGGTCTGTCTGTCCTCTAACCCTATATTCTGGTCAACGTTGCATCTATCATAGGCAGCACAGGGCACAGATTCCACAGGTGCAGAAAATTTCTTTTCCTCCTAATGACAAAATTGCTGTATGCTATTAAATACTGTTTTCTATTTCTTTTATCAATGAAGAAATGTGACTTATAGTACATGGACTTTACCTGGTTCACCTAAATCTTGTGACACATCATGTTGATTTCATGCTGCGATATTAAGTTAAAACGGCAACATGCTTTTAAAGAATTAAGTCGCCAGCATCATGTGATCTGTTTTTGAATACCTAAATTGTGAGGATCTGCGATGTTAGTAAGTTTGTTTCGGAGTGGAAACTGTGGTAGAAAGTAGGTGCTGATCATGAATTTATTATTTAGAAGTGAAACCGGGGTAGAGCTATGATTGTAATTTGACCTCAGGAGAATGAACACCAAACACTTAGCATTCAGGAAATCAACTCCAGACAGATGGAAGACCACTATGAATATTTGTTATGATGGAAAAGGAATTCATAGTTATGGCTGTTAGGCAGAGGACTGGAAATGATGGATGGAAAGAAAGAAGAATTAGTCCTCTCATTTTAGTGCCATGGGGAAAAGAGAGCCTTCAAAGATCCAGGGTCTGCCGTGTGGCGACCTTGATCAGTCAGCAGAAGTACGTGGTCAGTGTGGAGGTGGCGGATTTATTGGGTAGGTCAGATCCAGAAGATGTAGTCTCAAGTGCCAATCCTGCTTTGACAATTAAAAAGCCCTTCTGGTAATTATCCTATTTTAACACAAAAGTTTGGGAAGAAGATGAATGTGGAGGTTGGAAGGACCCAGAATCCTTCAATGCTTGGCTGAGATATGCTGTAAATGCTGGGGTCCAGCTGGCAAGGCTGCAGCTGCCTGTCTCCTGACGGTCATGTGACCTGGGGTTTGTTGATGAATAATAAGTCAGCTAGGCCCACAGAAGCAGGCTGGATGGACGCGTTGGAAGGCAAGAGTGAAAGTGAAAGGATTCCTGAAAATGCTTGGGGCTTGATAGTTATAACAGGGAGTGGTTCTGTGCCCATGGTAGCTGTTTTGAATAATGTTACTGTTGGTCGGGCAAATAACATTATGCTACAGAGACAGGTTGAGATTTACAATTGCATTTCAATGTTATACAGTGTCTCTTTGCCGTCTCCCCCTCTGCCTGGGCCTAATGGCGCTTTTCCACTGGCATACAGGAACCGAGCACGGTTCCAGCTCTCTTCGCTTTTCCACTGGCATACAGGAACCGAGCACGGTTCCAGCTCTCTTCGCTTTTCCGCTGCAGAAGGGTCGGCTTGGCAAAGGCGCTGCTGGGTTTGGAGAGTGACGGTGACATACAACCGAAGAGATGCTTCATTACTGTTCACACGCTGTACATCATGATTTACTGTGTGCTAATTTCCTAATTTTCTAGCACATCTGTGTGCTTTGAGTGAATTTGCATTAAGAATCCATTCTATTTAGCTGTTCTATAGTATTGTTTAAAGTAGGTGCTTGGAAATTTTCATGTTCTGAGTTATCAGGAATGCATCAATACACTGCAATGTGTGATACGACTAATAATGAATAATATATAGAATATACAGTACACTTTTTCCTTCATATAATCCATGTGCAGAACACCGGGATATCCGTGCATTTCAACCAATCAGATGTTAGTGATGCAACCATCTTGGCTTGGTCAAGCTTTTGGCCCTGCTAGTACACAGGGCCATGCTCGGGTACAGCTTACACTCTGTATGATGGAAATCTGCCGGTTCTCAGTAAAGCTTGGCTACGGCTCAGATCTTGGAGGTAGTGGAGAAGCACCATAAGGCTTGGGTGCCAGGGCCTCAGAGAGGAGATGTTTCACGTCCACCATGAGACAAACCGTTTCTGTTAATGCTCACATGTAGCGCCTGTCCCTGTGGAGCCAGGGAATGGGGATCATGGGTAGTGATTCTATTGCAGACTTTAAGAAGAACTCCATTTATAAAGCATCCTAAGCACAGTGCTACTCTTCATGATGTGCCTTTATAATAAGTACCAGGGAGGAGATGTCAGCATAGGAGAAATCTCAGTTAATGGACAGTGGTTTGATTGCGTCTAGTTTATTGTCGATCACTGTCTTTTGTAAAAAGTAAAAAAAAAATCATTCATTTGGCAGGTGGAAAGAAGAACTATGATTCTGTTTGTTTTTGTACAATACCTCTATTGTTGGGCATGCTAGTTGTATTTAATTGAAATGTGGATGCTTCCAGCACATGATTTGCAGATTATTGCCATTGTGGACTGCACTCTGCGTGTCTGGGCTGCGTGACAAATTACAGGCTTCCTTGTCTGACTGCCTGTCTGTTGCAGAACAGGAGCGGGATGACAGTGTCTCTGTGACAGTAATTCTAATAAAGAGAATTGCTTTGATCAGAAGGTGGAGGATACTGAAATTTAACCGCACGTGTGAATTTGTTTGGTGGAATGGATGCGGGTGTGTTTGTTTGGTGGAACGAATGCAGGTGTGTTTGGTGGAACGGATGCGGGTGTGTTTGTTTGGTGGAACGAATGCAGGTGTGTTTGGTGGAATGGATGCGGGTGTGTTTGTTTGGTGGAACGGATGCAGGTGTGTTTGGTGGAACGGATGCGGGTGTGTTTGTCTGGTGGAACGGATGCTTCAAAGCTTTGGTGGAATTAATTGTGCCCAGAGTGTGCTTGCCTGCTGTGAGTGTGAGTTTTCTTTGCTTCAGTATGTATAGGGAAGGGACTCTGACAAAATGTGGGTGCAATAAATAAACACCCATTCTTAACAAAAATAAAATTCTTTCTTGCCATTTGCAGCATTTAAAATTGGTAAAGCCTTTATTACTGAAGTAAAGCAGAACTACTTATTTTAGGAGAGGACAATTTGTAAGACCAAGGGGTGTATGTTTGGCCATGGGAAGCGACCTAAAACTCATTACTGACAGTAGAAAATGTGCCACAAGTTGAACTTTATTTTAGCCCAGACTCAGCAAATTAAGTGCGCCAGGAAAATGGAGTGAATCAGCCTTTGCTCTTCTACGGAATGGGGACTGCTCAATCATGGGAAATGCGTTCCGAAAAAACTCCAAGGTTTCTTAATAAAAAGCAGAAGTAGTTTTAAGGGTGGTGGGTTGGCTGATGATGACGGCCCAAAGTGGATTAAGATGGAAGCCTAGCTGACATACACACAAATGCAATATGAAATGTGTCAGCAGATGAATGTGCATGTGTAGTGTAGCATGAGCTCAGCAAACCAGCCCTGTTTGTCCCCACACAGAGACCGGGTGTCCTCTGAGATGACTAGTGCATGAAGTTGCTCCAGCGCTCTCAGGAGGGAGAGTGCAGGCCAGTTATCTCATTCAGGTAGTGAGGGCACAGTGGGCGGGGTGCAGTGGGCGGGACGCTTGTGATGTGACTCAGCTGCATTATGTCGCCGGTGAATGATGCCATTCGCCAGTCATCTGCCACACAGCGTTGATTTCAAAGAACCCACATCTGTCTGTAACGTTGAAAAGAACATTCTGGAGAAAAGACAGTGGTCTGCATCGGTGGGTTAACACTATTATTAGGGCCAGCTTTTGCTATAGGCTTGACCGGTCGGGCGCCTAAGGCCCCCAAATTACCTGCATTGTGCAGGATCATCAGTATTCTAGGTGGGGGGGCCTCCCAAGTGAAGCCTGGCCTGGGGCCCCTGGAAAGGTAGATGGGGCCCAGACTGTGGGGATGCTGTGCTGTCATTGGTGGGGGGTCTTTAATAGCCGTGTAGCTGACAGAGCAAAGGTTCTCTCCAGGGTGCCAAGGTTTGGCAAGGACCTCTGAGGACTCTGACTTAGGCCTTGGGGTCCTGCCAGTTTATTATTACTTTTTACTTTTTTCATTAGTATGTAGGAAACTGTCAGGCCCGGTCTGCCAGCAACCCTTCACTCTCAGCCCTGAAACTTCTGCCATCTGAATCAGCTGTTTTTCCTGACCGTCCCCTAGCCTCCTACTGCGGGGGGCACCATTTCCTCTGAGGGTTTTATTTAAAGCTGTAAAACATCCCTATGGTGGTACCCTTTAAAGTTAGGCTTAACTAAAGGCAAAACAAACAGCCATGTTCACAGCGGCTTCCTACTGGATCGACTTAATTTCCTTTCTACTCTGGAGGTCCTTCATTAGGCAGCAAATGCCAGTATAACAGCAGTTAAATAATTGCATGGGAAAAGTGTTTATATTCATTGAAGGTACCTTAGTCGGCTTGATGTTGAATTCTGGCTTCCTGACAAAACGCAGCAGTGAACTTCGTTCTGAGCAGCAGGCTCTGAATACTGCATTAGATATATTCTCTTTAGTCGAGTCAGACTTACCCTGTACCTAATGTCTGCATGCGCTCAAATAACCTCTGACACATGAAGAGACCTTGACAAAATTTAGAGAAGTTAGTTAGTTAGTTAGAGAGGTTAGTGATCTTCAGCAATTTCCGTTTTTTTTTTCTCTGCATAGCATGTAGAAAAAGCAGGAGGTGCAGGTTCAGTGGAATTAAATATTCAAACAGACAATTCCAAAGGACTCATTTCATCTCAGGACGGCAGCCTTCTGGAAACCAAGTGATGTCTGCAACTTTCTCTGTGTCCCCATCTCTGTTGTGACATCAGTCTCGTGACAGGTTTCCTGTTTCCTGTCGCTGCGAGTCTGTTTTTCGCCTGATCTGTAAATGTCGGATTATGTAATAGTTTGGCCCATGTATGTACGGCTAAGAGTGAACGAGTAGAACGTAATCTAATGCTACACTGCCAGGCTGGTCCCCGTCAGAGTGAATGTGACAGAGAGTCCACAGTGGATTCCTTGCACTGCCCCGCGGGATTCTCTGTTGCTATGGAGCATCACCTGCCTCCCCCACCCCCTCTGCCCCCCCT
>JAODJU010000018.1:23017827-23050877 GCA_026776725.1 Gnathonemus echidnorhynchus
CAGACTTCCTCCTCTCTCCTAACAGCTGCGTCGCTGACGTCATCGGCAGGCTTTGTGGAGGAACTAGATTACCTTTCCCAACCCCCACCCCTGTGGTCGGCTCAGTCATTAAGTGGAACTTGGCCTGGATGCAGAAAAAGGGACTTGTTCCTCTTCCAGCGTGGATACTGGGTGCCTTGTGCTGCTGGGTCAGACCACAAAGGAGGCTTCTGACACCAGGAAGTAGCCGGACTGAGTGGCCAGAAGCCGATGAGGCTGACCGAGAGGGGGGGGCACCCAGGGGAGCTGGCAGTGGCCATTGTGACCACTGCCTAATTAAAGGCAATAACGTTGTTTTTATACCTCCCGCTTGACACAAAAGCATGTCTCATTGAGACTGAGACGGTTTACTTGTTCAGGAGAGAGACAGAGAGGGAGAGAGAGGGTTTACATACCCAAAAGGCCTTGTATTATTTGTGCCTGGGGGTAGATAGTGCAGTGGTGAGTGAGTCTTGGTGGTTAGCATGTATACAGATGTAACACAGCTTTTAGGTTTAACTTCTTACTCTGTTTATTAGTTTTTTCTTGGGGTCAAAGAGAAAGGACAGCTGGCGATGAACCCTGCAGAACTCAGCATTATTAGACCAGTTTAGTTTGGTTAATTCAGTCAGAGGCCAGTCAGCAATGATGAGATCATGCGGTAACTGTAGGTCACAGTGAAACATGCTTGCAGTTCTGATGAGGTCAGAGGTCACTTAGCTAATGCAGAGCTTGAGCAATGATGTTGGACTGCAGACGTCCAAGGTGAGAGGTTATGCATTCCGATTTAACTCATGCAGTGTCAGTGCAGACCTGTACTGGTCACCATACACACAGGGAAATAATGATGTCATCGGGCCAGTAGAACTGCTAGAAAAGGGAAGAAAACTTGCCTTGATAATGAACATTACCAAATGAACCAAAGTGGATAGAATGGCCATTCCCTGCCAGTCCCTGCATGATTTAAGACAATGAGATCCAGTGAAGTAACCAATGTAAAGTGGAATTAGTCTGTCTGTGATTACCAATAGCTAACTAGTAACAGGCTTCAGTCTCAGAGCATAGCTGTGAGATATATTGCCTGTTCCTATTGATATGGTGAATTAGTTCATCTCTGTCATGCGTATATCTGACTGTTCTTCCTTTTATGGCAGCACGTGTAACACTAAAGATCAGCTCATCTTGATTCAGAAGCATTTGTTTAGTGGCAATGCATCGGCCATTGCTAACTATATACATTCTTAATATTTTTTAAGAACCGCATCGAATTTCCTGAATTGCTGCATTCTTCCGTTGGTGACTATTGGTGCTGAGATTATGAGAGCTGCCGTTTTGTTAATATCTTTGTTTTCTGAATTCCTGTGGCTCATCTATTCTACTTGACAAATTGTGTAAGAGCCTGTATCAAATACTGCCTGCCATAGCCACACCTGTGTTTCCGGTCTTCGGTGAAGTTCGGCGATGTCTCATGGTGTCCCGTCTCGTGGTGCTGACTATCGCCGCGGGAAAAGGCTCCCGGGGAAATGCTCTCTGCTGAGCCGCAGGAGATGATGCTGCGCAGAGATGGAGGGACAACTGGGGCCTTGGCAGCCGGTCTCTGCCTCCCGCTTCCTGCCTCGCTGTCAGCCCCGGCGGGGTCTTTGTGGATCTGGGAGAGGTGGAGCAGGCCGCGCAGGGTTCTGAAAGGCCTTTTTCATGGCTGCCGTTGTCGCCATTGTGCTGCCGCCATTCGAATGCCGAACATGAGGGGTCAGGGGCGATCTTGTTTTGCTGGCCTGTGGAAGCAGCGGCCATGACACCAATCCCGATTTTCCCACCGCCGCTGCGAGAAAAGGCCCTGGAGCTCATCCAGGGGGGAGGGGCCCTGTCCAGAGGGGGTTTTTTCTCAGGGATGTACCTCTTCACGTCCTTCCAAGATCAGGCCCTGTCCGAAAACAAGGCCTCTCCTTTCTTCCAGATTCTGAGATTTCTTGGGTCCGGCCAGAGCCATGATGCCTGGTGACCGTTGCACATGACCGAATAGGATCACCTTTGGCTGGTTTGGTACGTCCTGCTTCACTCTGGGGAACGCAGGATGTTGGCCAGCCAGGGAGAGTGTTGGATTTGTAGCTTGGCTTTAAGTGTAATGCTGTGTGTTTGCTGGCGGGGAGATGGTTGCACCAGCTCTGTAGAAAAGGGGGTGTTTTGGGAGAATCCAGGTGGAGGGCTGGAGGGGGGGGGTGGACTTTCCTTGCTGCCTAGCTGTGTGCTGTATAAAGATCAGCTCTCTTGGGGAGAATGAGGCATGGGCTTCTCCAGCTGTGAGGGCTTTCCCTGAGCAGAGGTGCATTGTGGGAAGCTGAGGTGCATTGTGGGAAGCTGCTCACCATACACTGATCTCCTTCAGCAACTGCTCGAATTCCGCAGTTTCCCGTATTTGATCTTGTTTCCTCGCATGCCCTGAAATCCCAAATCCATCTGTCAGGATTTCACGTCCTTCATCTCATGCCAGATGCGCACTACTTGTGTGTAAATAATGACAGTATCACCAGCTTTTTGTCTGTGTAACAGCATTGTGTTTTCGTCCATAGATATTATTTCAGTGATATCAGTTACAATATGAAAAATTCAAGGAACCATCTATATATTTAGCAAAGGCTTTTAATCAAAGTGATGTTTAATTGAGAAAGTAGGGGTTAGACAGTGCTTGGAGCAGTGGGGAGTTTGGGACTTGGTCAAGTATCTCAACAACGCCAGTCATGGGATTTGAACCAGCAACCTTCCAATCACAGGTGCAGCATCCTAATTCACAGAACCATACACCAACCTTTAATGTTATAATAAATGTTATAATATATTTAACAAAAAATAATACATTTTATAAATAACAAACAGCAAAACAATAAATAATAGTGGATTACTAATATTACGTAACTGTGGAGCCTCGTCGACTCTCTGGATCCAGTCCCAGCAGTGTCCCTGCTCTAAGACCCTTGGTCTGGCACCTGAATTACTCCAATGAAGCATCCAGCTGGGTAAAATTAGCCCATTCTGTATAAATGTGCCAACCGAGTGACTTAAAATACCGCAGACAGGATCCAAAGCGTCACGCTGGCGGGGGAGCAAGCGTGGCTTTTCGCTCTGTCTGTCCGTCCTTCTGGCAGCACCAGGGAAAGCGATGAATTGCACTGCAGCTCTAGGGCACGGTTTGTACTGGCCCGGGTCAGGATAACTGGGAGGCATCACACACAGACTGACTTCCTGCAATTCTAGGATTTTCTTTGATGATGTGGGGCATAAGAGGGGTCATGATTCATGCAGAGGGGTCAACCTGATCATTAGCCAATGCTGTGTTTTGAATCAGCGAGTGACAGGGGAGGGGGGCACTCTGGGGGCCAATCGGCTTTCTGCTGGAGCCAGTGCCCCAGTGGCCCCGCCCCTCTTTTGCCCACGTCGCCCTTGCCTGACAGATGGCTCGCATCCGCGCCGTCCATCTGGTGGCGGTGAGGAGCGTGGGGGCCGTTGGTAATGCTCTGCCTCACGCAGCCAGGGGTAGCCTTGGACTCCCTTCCTGCAGTCTCACACCCGTCTGCTGGTGCTGAATGTGCTACTGCGTGTTTCTGCCCCCCCCTCCCTCCCATCATGGCAGTGGAGGCTCAGGTTTTCTGTCCACATTTTTTTTTTTTGTCGACACAATCGGTGGAGACTGAGCGTGCGTTTCAACTTGTTTGGTCAGTGGATGATGGTGGAGCTGGGGTGGAGGGGGGGTGTGTTCTCAGCCACTCCTCCACTTCAGGCAGTAAACGCAGAAAAGGCCAGCGCACTCTTCCACGGCTGCCTCGACCAGCTTGCACGCTGTGGTCTGGCAGCATCTTGTTGCATCACTTTTCTCCTCAGCGACTGCTTGATGGAGGGAACGGGAGACGTCCAATCAGCTGCCGGCTCCCGCATGACATCAGCAGCACGCTCGCTGCCTCGTTCCCCCAGCTTAATGTGATACGTTGGGAACTCTCATCAAGACTGAGTGAGGGAGGGGGAGAGAGAGAGAGAGAGAGAGAGAGAGAGTGAGTGGATCCAGGAGGGAAATGTGAGCCAGTGGCTCTGAGGACGATCTCTCGATGTTGTTGCCGTGTTTGTTTCTCCCCCCGGGTTTCTGTCGTTATGTGTTTGAGGCAGCAGTTAGATGAAGACACAGCAGGCTCCCACTGACATGCTCCTTCATCGAGGACTTTTGGGGATGGAGCTGTTTTCAGCCATAGTTGAGTTTTGTGTGTTTGGAAAGGACCCAGTGGGACTGCTGGGACATTAAATGTGCTGGTACTGGTTTTTGGTGTTGAATTCATAGATGAGCCGATGGCATTTGGTTTGATAAAACAGCATCAGTTCAAGGCCTGATTTCTGTAAAAGAATTGATGACTGTGTTGTCTTTTTGTTGGCACTAAGTTCAAGGAAAAAGGCTCATCAAAAAACGTCATCTCAAAATGACAATATGAAAATATCACATGGCATTATTATTATGATGGGCAGCGGTGTTGCCTCGCGGCTGCAGGGCTGAGGCTCTGCTCTGTGCATGGGGGGGGTTTGCATGTTTTCCCCGTGCCGTGTGGATTTCCTCCCGCAGTCCAAAGACGCATACTTAGGCGGATTTCCATTCTGTAAACAGCTCACCAATTAAACCTGCAGCCATCTGCTTAATTATTGCGAAAAAAAGACCTGTTACATTCCCATCACGTAAATGTAAACACATGAAGCACAAAACAAATTTTCTGCCAGGAGATCAGAGGTGCTGTCGTTCTGTCCTGATGTGATGATGTATTCATGTTTCGTGGGACTATTCTACCAAGCATAGAATGAGCCAACCCCCCCCGTACCCTAATGCTCAGAGGACAGCACAGTGCTTCCACACATCACATGATGCATTTTTCACAGGCCACACTTCGTTGAGAGTTTCCTACTTTTCAGCTGAATCAGCAGTTTCTTCATCCTGGGCCAACAGGCAGTTCAGCCCACACCTGTAGTGAGGAACCGTCACTCTCTGAGTCTCTGTCACGTGGAAACGGACCTCCGGTCCATGGTCTCAGGAACCTTAAGATCCTTCCCTCAGGGAGTGTGGGCCCCGATAACAGAGGTCCAGTAGGTCTATAATGTTTTGCTACTGTGCAAATTGCTGGAAAAATAATACCAGTAAAGCACCCCCCCAAGCCTGGGGTCCTGGGGTGGGACCGACCTGAAGTAGAATGGGAGAGCTGGGTAAGGGGGCTGTATATAAGAGAGCACTGGGCATACTGGCAGGATGCAGAAATTCCAGCAGGATGCCAGCCAAACGGACATTTTGGCGCTCATACTCATATGTGTTGGGCTATTATTATTTAATTGTAATGAAGCTCACCCGAGGGGGGGCATCATTGGGGCTTTAAATATCCTCAGTAGTTAGAAGTAGTATTTTACTATTTTTAAACATAGTCGCTTGGTGATGATGAAACTGTGGTTGGGCCAGGATGGTTAAGTGCAGTGTGAGGGAGGAGTGACAATCGTGCTCAGGCACAGTACTAGCCAACTGTGCCGAGTGTGAGTACACCCTTAATATCTCGTGACTGTGTAGCAGTCACAGCATATAGTGGTGAATGAGCTGGCGAAATCCCTTGCCCTCCACTGAAGCCAGAAAATGGATGACTGTCCAGTGCAGTCATCTCCATTATTTATAGTCTTTAGCTGTGGTGCTGCTAACTTTGAATATTGACTAAAGTCTAAATATCGGAAACTGGGATCAGAGGGAGAGACAGAGAGAGGGCAGACAGGGGACAGAGGGAAAAATAGGGAGAGGGCAGACAGGTGACAGGGGGAGAGAGATGGTAGATGGCGAAAGATTGAGAGACAGAGAGAGGGCAGATGGGGGACAGAGAGAAAGATAGGGAGGGCAGACACACAGAGCCAGAGAAAAGGAGGGAGACTGAGAGGAGAGTGCAGACAGACAGAGCCAGAGAAAAGGAGGGAGACTGACTGGAGAGAGCAGACAGACAGAGCCAGAGAACAGGAGGGAGACTGAGAGGAGAGTGCAGATGTCAGAATCAGCAAGAAACAAGAGGAAAACAGACAATTGCTGGATATCTCAGAGAGGTCTTGGGGGGTGCTTTACTGGTATTATTTTTCCAGCAGTTTGCACAGTAGCAAAACTGTGAAGCGGCCTGGTTACACAAGGCCTCAGCAGCCACAAAAATGCCAAAGATTTCATGGCACAATGGAGAACAATAATGCGATGAACCACAGACCAGTGGGATCAGCCAGCTGTGGTGTTATGGTTTTTTTTTCCTCCACTGAGCATCTAAAATTCAGTATGAAATCCAGGATAACTTCACAGCATTATCATTATATTCAGTTTTCATTCCTAAAGCATGATCATTACAATGAAAATGTGAGTTTTGCCAGGACATTAAGCGATCAAATTTACATACACAATCACTATGTATAACATATCGTGTATCTGGCCTAACTAAAAGCAATAGTTCTTGGAAAGTTCTGAGGAAACTGACATCATAGCAACTTTGAAAGGAAGAAGAGACTGCACATTTGTTTTATGTGACCCTTTTCATTATCTGGATATAGTTTCTGTTAAGTAATCTCAGAATGAATCGACAGGGATGCCTCGATAGTTTTAGATCTGCCCTATTGTCGCTTCTAGGTCAGAAGATGCAAACAGTTAGAAGGTGGAAGGACTTCCTGTGACTTTTACTTCTTTCTCTTTTTGCATAATGAAGAACCACATCTGGAGGGGCAGTTGTATTTGGGTATTTTTAGCATTGGTGCTGTTCGCTGCCAGAAAGTCGATGCCTCCCCCCAAACCCCTTAGGAGAGAGGCAATAATTCAGTGCAGAGAATTCCAGTTGAGCTGAAACCCAGCTGATTCTATTCAACAGTTCAGATGTTGGGGGCAGTAACCTTAAAGCTGACTGGCAGGCAAATAATTCCCACCTGTTTCTGAATGGCTGTGGCTGACAGTCAGTGTTGTGATGTTGGAGAGGAAGCTTCAGCAGAGATGTAGGTGGCATGGCTGAATGCTTAGTCTCTCAGCCCAGTCCTTCATCGGGGTCGCAGGGGGCCTTTACTTCAATGCCGATTCTCGTCTGCAGTTTCAGATTTCAGCTGAAGTGTGTTAGGAGTTTGCTTCATTCCTATGGCACTTTGAAGTTACTGACCCCAGAAAAGGAAATGATACTGGCTTATTATTTGGACTGACTGTCATAAAAAGTTATTTTCACTGACTTGTGAGAAGAGTGAAGAGGTAAGAAAAGTGTCACAGTTCCTTGGACTCTCAGAAACAGTGTTGCAGTATGATGGGATGGTCATTTAGGCTGCTTAAGAACACATAGAACAATGGAATGTTGTTCTGCAGTGTAACTGCACGCCAGATCATCCCAGTGCATTTTGAACCCATGCTAATTATTGCCCAGGAAACATGAGACTGAATGCAGCTGTTGCAGATTCTTCAGGGAGCTGGCTGGGGAGGGGGGCAGCAGGCAGGCCTCTGCTCTGTGATCCGGGGAGGGGGATCGCCCACAGAAGACTGGAGACCCCAACTCTACTCTCTGTGTGAACGGCGTCCTTCCACTTCAGATGAAACCCCAGAAAGGTCCATCAGCTTGGAATGACCCAGTTCCCCACAACGCTGTTTTCCAGAGTTTAACTTCTCTTTCCTTCATCTCTTTCTGCTTGAATAATTGATGGGAGCTGAGTGCCACTTGGGCCTCAATTGGAGGAATGTTGTTTTGCTGAAGTTGAGGTCCATCTGGAGAGCTTGGGGGAGGGCCTTCTCATGGGACGTTCAGCCTCCATGGGCATTAGGTTTCTCCAGTCCCCTCTTAATTAGAGTCCTGGGCCCTCTCTATTCTTGTGGCCACTAATTGGGCTGCCTGGGACCTATGGTTTTATGGGACTCTGTAATAGCAGACACTTAGACCCTCCCCAAACCAGGCTGACTGCCATCAGCTGGCCACGTTTACCTCCACTGAAGGTGGCTACTGCCTTGTGTTGGCTTTGCCTTCTCTCCCAGCCAATTGTGTACCAATTTTAATATCTTTGCGTGAATTTTTGCTCTCCATCTGCCATTGTGACATCTGAACGTACCAAGATATTCTCACTGTTATCAGTTTTCAGCTTAGAGTTTTGTCGGATTAGTGTTAGGAATTCGCAAATTGCCTCCCTTGTACGTCACTTTGGACAAAATCGTCGGCTAAATAAAGTGGAGTAAATGAAGTGTAACTGAGAGGGAGCAAGTCTGCAGGATGGGAAGATGTTTGAGTCCACATTTTGGCACGTGTGAGTATAGCATCCTGAATGGGACATTATACATATTATCATCATTATTACAGCATTCCTGTTCAGTGTGTCCCAACAGTATGTGCTTGAACTTCAGTCTGGCTCCTGTTGAAAGAATGAAGTCCCCAAATACTTAAAGACCAAAGGCTGTTGGCCTGTGAAGGATAGTGGGTATTTGATAAATGATATTTTCATTTACATCAAACCCCTAAAGTCCTAAATCTAGGGTACACCTTATTTTTAAGGTTGAGGTTGGGGTCAGATGTGCCAATGAATGGATGGACGCCTGGTCAAACAGTACAGAACCGGTAAAATCCGGTCGTTGATTTTAATGTTTGCCACATGACAGGAGCCTGAACCCCAGGGTCACCAGTACAGCCTGTGACATAATTGCCATCATTTTAAATATGTGTCAATGACCAGCAATAATATTTGTCATTTTAGTAAATAAATCAAAACTGAAGAGAAAATTTGGACACTATTAAACACGTTACAGGGATTTTATTTTAGTGTAAGATCGTGTCTAAGTGAAAGTTTCCAGACGGAATCCCAGACCTAAGAAGTTACAGACATATGGACCAGGCCACATAAAACAGGAAGCCATATAAGGAGCTGTTCAGCCAAGCAGAATGAGCTCAACTGGGGGATCAAAACACTGTGGTACCTCAGGCCTGTTCCAGATACCTTCAAATGAAAAGCACATTGAATCTACCGGGTGCTCCAATCACATGATTTGATTTCCATACATGCCCCGGTACTGATGTACAGGGGGAGGAGCCTGAGGCGAGTCATGTGACACACGCATGTCGCCACACCAGGGAACGGCGTGCAGACTCAGCACTTATTGCTGAAATTGCACGAGGCCCCTCAGGATTTACATGACTGCTTACATCCTGTTTTTTGAACCACTTTGCCAGTCCATGCTTTCTCACAGCTTTTGTCTGTGTGTGTTTGTTTGTTTGTGTGTGTTTGTTTGTTTGTTTGTGTGTGTTTGTAGCACAGACTTAAACGCTTCGGAGGCCTTGCCAGGAAAATGTCCCAGCGAATTGTTGCTGAGGAAGATGGAAAGCCGTTTTATCTTTAATGCTCATGCCTGCTCCTTTGATTAAAGCTTTATTACAGTTTCTCTCTCCCACTCTTCCCCTCTGTGATTCTTTCTTCTACAGTTGCCCTGCTTGCATATAAACACATTTTAAATCGCCTGAAACATTGATAAATTGCTCACAGTGCTGCTGGTTGGGCACATTATCACTTGTGTGGGACGTTGGGGACGGTTTGACTGAATGAATTGTGCCGCAGCTGGTGACGTGTAATGTGTGAGTAAGACGCTTTCTCACTTCTGAGCACTGAAGAGCAGGAGTGACTCAGTGGCTCCTTTAGTGTCTTCTTGAATTAGTCTGAAAGAGCGATACAACTAAAAAAAAAAAAAAAAGTGCAATTTTCTTTTCTAGGAATGCCAGATTGTAATTGTCCATTGCCCCAGTCACAAATATTGTCTCCCTGTCACAGCTATCATAGCGGACGAAATGGAGATCACACAGAGCCTATGTTTTTGTGCGGGGCGGAAAAAGCTCAGATGCATGCTGGGATACGAATAGAGGCTCCATGAATAATTCTGTTTATGAGGCGCCGAGGCTTCACAGTGTCGTGCTGTTGTTGTGCCAGCGATTGAGTTTTCTCCGGACACAAGCCCCAGAGAGGCCGGATCCGTGGATACGTGGCACAGCCGGGCACTAACCCTGCCGCAAAGGGAGGACCGAATGTATAATCCGATGCCCCCCCCCCCCAAGTTCAGGTTCCAGTGCCCCTTGATTTCCATGGCTCTTGAGCAGATCAAAGGTCTGTTTCTGCTGCAGGGCGCTCCCTCTGCCGTCCATGTGCCCATCTGAGCCTGGTCACCTCTCCTCTGAGCTTCTGTTATCTCTCTGTTTTGATTGCTCCTGTTGAAAGTCCTCACTTGACCTTTCCCTGGGGGGGACTGTGTTTGCACTGGGAGTGGGACAGGGGACCCTCTGGATCAGCAGTCAATAATTTGTCATGAATGCATTGCCAGACTGTGATTTTAGCAGGACGGGCGGCTTGGATCACGGGAGACAGGATGGGGATTCGGGCGGCATGGTAAGCAGCCAAAATATGCAGGACCTGGTTTCACTCTAAGGTTGCAGTTGCACACGTGCATAGATTAAGGTTCAGATCAGTGGTAGGCAATACGTCGCTCGCCAGCCAATGAGTATCTCCCAAACAGGGCCAATTAAGCAAGTCGGCAAACTCCAGCGTCGACACGACACTGTTTACTGTCGCTACTCACCCCACCCGCTACGGTGATGTAATCTTGTATATAACACATGTAGCTTCCCTGGTTATTTTCTTTGTAGAAGTAGCTCTCACTGTAAAATACTAGACCTCGGGTTCCAAAACACAACGCTATAATATGATTGTAGTTGTTCTTTGTTAGTAATTGTTTGTTCTTTTTTAGTGGGATGTGAATGCAGTTGAGATACGTAGCAACCAATTAGATTGTGTGTCTTATATCGCGTCACCTGACTCGCAATAATGATAAAATTATTATTTCGTAACACGTAACTGGATGGCAAAGGTCCAAAGCAGGGGTTTGTAAGGTCCTGGAAGCCAAATGTTGTTCTGTCCCTTGCTGGTTAGGCTATAAGTGGGATTGTTGGAGCAACTGTCTGTGAATTGAGTGCATGAGCAACTTGGTATTTAGGCCAACAGTGTTTTTAGTTAGAGGCAAAGATGAACTCTCTGGCAACTGGCACCTGAGATTAGTCCATAATTTCTCATTTCTCTCCTTGGCTTGGGGTGCGGAATTCTCTCAGGATTTCCTGTCCCTGTCACAAAGAAACACATGTGCATTGTCTGTGCGCGCAGTCCTTAACACACACTATTTTACAGACATACAGGTGAAATTGAAAAGCAAATTTCTGACACTCAGTCCATTTTTGTTTATTTTTGAATTGACTTAAATTCCGGCTTCCTCATCATATGTTACGGTATTGGGAACTAGAACTCGCTCAGTCCTCATGTAATCCGACGATTCCCATACACACATTCACCTTAGGAGAGCTATGCCTGTAGGATAAGTGTATTAGTTAATGAGTTAATGGCCTTATGCTGAGACATTGCTATGGGCCAGGACAGTCCATCCTGCTGTTTGCAAATGCTCACAGGCCACCAGCCATCTTCTAGGAGGAGCTGAACTCTTAAAGCCAAATGAAACATTCCCGGATGTCAGAGCCTCCGTTGGGATAATCATTACCAGAAAGCCTTGACTTGTTGTGTTTCAGAACCTTAATGGTCTCCAAATGGTGTTTACTATAGTGTTTCTTGAAAGGAAGACGCCATTTGCCGATTCAGACTGAAACTATGTGTCATAACGACTCCTGTGTCACGCCAAGGCCGCTTCCAGACCCAGATCCAGCAAGAAGGACCTGCCAGCTTCTGTACGCTGGATGAAGCGTGACGCCAGTTCAGTTGGGGGGGTAGAGGAAGGGCGGTGTGTCTGTGTGTGTCTGTGTCTGTGTGTGTGGATTAGGGTTATATTACTTTGTTGGTACCAAATGTCCCCAACAATGTAATAAAAACTTATTTTTTGACATTGTGGGGACCATTTTTCAGGTACCCACAAAGATCTGTGAATGCAATAAAAAAAAAATAAAAAATTCTAAAAGTTTCGTATTTTGTTTGGTTACTTACAGTAAATTTTAGGGCTGGGTAGTTGGGAGTAGGGTTACTCCCATAGAAATGAATGGATGGTCCTCACAAAGATATGAATACAGATACAATACAGATACAGATGAATACAGATGTGTGTGTGGGTTTGCATAGATCACATTTGAGGACCAAATTGTCCCCAAAGTGTAGCAAAACCTGAAATTTCCCTACTTTTGAGGTCCCCATTTGGATAACCTCAGTTTTATAAAAATCTGTGAATGCAATCAAAAAAGTTAATATGCCAAAAGTCTTGTATTTGGGTTGGTTACGTATGGTTAAGGTTAGGGATGGGTAGAGGGTTAGGTAAGGGTGTCGTGATGGGGATTAGGGTTTTTCCCATAGAAATGAATGGACGGTCCCCGTTTAGATAGGACGACCATCTTGTGTGTGTGTGTGTGTGTGTGTGTGTGTGTGGGCTTTGTAGGACAAACATGCTGTAGATGATGCCGGTATCCAAATCACTCTGCAGGTTTTCTTCTCCCCCGTTGCCATGGAGACGCTCTGTTGAGAAGGCCAATAGGCCTTGGGCACCCGGAATCAGGCAGAGAGAAAAGGGGAACAGAGACAACAGCCATTAAAGTACCCTGAAAGTGGAAAGCATGTCTGGGAATTTGATTATTAACAGGTCACGGTGTTTCTTAGGCATTCCCAAAATCGGCTCAGGACGGATACGTGACGGGGCTGTGCCCTCTCTCAGTCATCTGGACCCTCCGAAACGTTTAGGCAAAGTCGAGTGCCGTGCTGCTCCTCCAGGGGGCGATGGGTTTTAAAAAATGAGAAGTTTCAGTTCTCTCTCCTAGGAACCTGAAATGTTCTGCTGTTTGAGAATAGCCCCAGTGTCCTTAGACTAGAAGGTTGCTTTTTAACAGATATATACACATCTACTCAGGTAGCGTTCTTATGCATATGCAAATGAATTAGATATTTATGCCCTACACTGCAGGTGCTTCAATTTCTGCAAGATCTAGCTGCCCACATTTGGTTAGTATGTATACCATAGTAATGTAGCCTGTCATTGTATATGCTATTAATGTGTCCTGCTTCCACTTAGTTAAAACATCAAAGTAAATAGACATGTAAATTAAATTCAGTTGAATTTACTATGAGTGGGTGTTTGTTATGGAAAATAAAGTGTTCTTGTACTTTGTCAACACAATGGCTGTTCTTGAATGTTCCTTGTGGTTCCTTTGCATATTTGCATGAGAATGTGGGGAGAATGTTTCTGCTGCTGTGTTCGGGACTCCAGCCGAAAGCCAAGATATTCGGTTATTCAAAAAGAAAAAGAAAAAACAAGTCATGAGATAACGTGGCAGTCTATTCCCAACCTTATTATGGGATGGATATTGGAACCAGGAAGCAGAACAGAGAGCGTGTACTGTTTACTACAAAGCAGATCATGGTCTTTCTTCCACCAGTAACCAGCAATCTCCAGCTCTGGGTGCAGTTTTACGTTGGGCAGCATGCTGACAGGTATAATTACTGTAAGTAATGGGATGGGATGATGTGAATGTGGTGACTAATGATTTTATATCAGTCAGAGTGGGTAGGTTATTGTGGATTAACTTTGAGAAAACAGCTTGGTGGTCATTCAAGTAAAACTGTAAAGGTGTCTTCACGTGTATGCAGGTGGTTTGTGGGTTAGAACGCTGTGCCTGTGATCCAAAAGCTGCCGGTTTGAGTCCCAGAGTTGGCTGAGTGATGTCCCTGATTGGCCCCGGAGCGAGGCCCTTAACTAAAGCCCCGATTGTTCCTGAGAGCGGCTGGTCCTGCTTTCTGAATTGTATGTCACAAAATTGAAAATGTATTTATTTCAGCGACATACAATTAAAAATCGTATGTCACTGAAATAAATAAGCATCTGCCGAATAATTACAATGTGTAGATTTTGAGCTATATTTGTGGCCAAATTTGTGTGTGTGGTGCAGTGTGTGTGGTCGTGTTTTTGTGACGATGAATGGAGGTCTTTTTAGAAAGTGCACACAAGCATGTGTTTGTCGTGGTGGGGGGGGGGTATCACACTCATCCAAATTCTGCGTTCATTTTCCTGCTGCCCCCGTCTCCCCCCTTCCCGTCATCTCTGCCCCCTCCCTCACCGAGGTCTTTATGTAGCCCCTGTGCGTTTTGGGGCTCACAGTTTAGGGTGCAGCGACACGTGAACGTCTCAGGTGTCAAGCTCTCGCTGGCCTGGTGGAATTCGCTCCCATTTCAGGCTCGGCGGCAACAGAAATCCAGGCTGGGAACCTGGGGTCGGTGTTGCCATGGCAACAGGCTCTCCTGTCGGCCCGCTGATTGATTTGTGACAAACCGCCCCCGAGAAGTTAATGTTGCTCAGGTGCTGACGGAGTGGCTGAGTAGGAGGAAGGTGTAGCATGTGTCAGAGGATCAGCACGCAGTCGTGCGATTCACAGCCCCTCTCTCTGGCTGTCTTCTGGACCCTCCCTTTTGATTCCTCTCAGCAATGTGCTCAATATTGGCTTAGTTCCTATTAAGTCTGCATGACCACAATATCTCCTCTTATTTACTCCTCAAGGATCAAGACCCCCACTTACTACACTCCTACACCATGTCTGATGAGCCTCCAGGAATAAACGCAACACCCACTACATCTCCATGGCGTCTTTTCTGGCACTTAAAAGGACCACATTGTTCTCATTCACTTTTCAGGATATTGACATCACTGGCCTTTGTTCCTTGTGCTTTATTTCTTCGACAGCAGCCTCCGCCCCAGCAGCACCCCCACGAGACCAAGCCCGGCCCAGTGGCTCAGAATAGCACTGCTGCCCAAGCTGAAGTGTCCCTCACTAGTGGAGGGGCTTGTCTGAGCACGGCTTAGCTGATTCGGCAAATAGCACGTGATCTATAGACTTTTTCTGGAGGCTCATTGATGTCCTTGTCCCTGTATAGACAGAGTCAGTTCGCTCTATTCCTGTCCATCCATTTTGACCACATGTTGACGCATCTGCAGTTAAGGAACCAATTTTGGGTTTGGTGCTTCGATTGATTTAATGCACTCACCTGTAGGAACAGAAGCATGTGGTACAGGGATGGGAGGCAAGAATAGGGACAGTATTTGAGGATCAGGGTGGAGATTTAACAAAGGCTGAGAAGAGGAATACAAAGAAGTACGATACCAAGCACACAGAACAAAACAGGTTATGGAAGGATCTGCAGCTGGCTGTGGGGTGAGCAGTCAGGGTCAGTGTGTTTACTAGTGGTGAGAGAGAGCAGAATTCAGGCATATATAAGCACTGATTATAAGGGGCAGGTAACGTTAATGAAGGTGCAGGCCACTTGACTTTGCCCCACGATGGCCACACCCACATCCTGCGCTGCCCTTATCCCTCTGTGATGTCTCTTAATCCATATTAACTCAGATGCTCTATCGCCAACATACCAGAATTGGTTGTGGTCTGGTGCCAAACATTAAGTATAGAGCAACACGACACTTAATAGGGACACTTCACTGCACAATATACACAGAGCACAGTAGAAATGATGCATTTACAGGGACATGCAGTGCAGGGATGAGGTGCTAAATGCGTTTCCATACCATATTATATAATCTGCATGGGGACCCATGTGCAGAGAGCAATGTAACGCCTGCAAGTAACCTTTTCTTACTTGCGATATTTAAGCATTCTATCATTATATATTCGAATTGTTCATCTTAGTGCCAAATCTTCTCACATGCCGTAACCACCATTGATGCACAAAGTAACGCTGGATCTGGGCAGTGCCCCCCCCGAGCATCAGTGACGTGGTTAGAGTAAGGAGTGTGGCCAGTGATGATGAACGCACAGGAAGATGCATGAAGTGCAATGAGCCCGTTACTGCAGATGGGATGAAGTGACGGCCCGGGGGGGGGGGGAATGAAGTGACGGCCCACGCTGGGGGTCGACCAGCCGGCCAGAGGCCTGGTCTGGTGCTGGTTGCCTGGGTAGTGTGATCGAAATAATGTGAGACCACCCAGCTTCATGGATGCACCAGACGGGCAGCAGGAATACCTCCAAAAATCTGGCATGCAGGCAAGCAACCCTATATATCCATTTAAAAACGACACAGAGCGTTTCAGACAGAGTCACTGGGTCCTGAGGAGCACAGCCACCTAAACTAGATACATTTGCCACTAACACCCATGAAAAGCCTAATAGCTGTTGGCAGGTAGTGCTATAAATGCTCTGCTCCAGGCGCTGGATGTGGCCTGTGATTCAGGCCCTTTGATGTGGCCTGTTATTATGTCCATAGGAGGGGCAGAGTGGATGCCCATTGGGAGGCTGAGTGATGCTGGCTGAGAGGGCTCACGGAAGCAGATTGGAGTGCGAGTATGCAGGTGCCTTGTTGGATGGTCCCAGGCGATGCAGCCTGTCTTGCCTGTTAGAGAGAAGGGCGAGATGGAGGACAGGTGAGCTGGAGAGCCACCACGCTCCACCAGGCGTGCTGCACCCTCGGCAGGTTGAAGCCCATCCTTCATTGTCTCCTGGAAGAATAGTGTTTAGGAAACACCGTGTTGGCAGGAAAGGCAGAGCAGGAGAGGCTGAATAGAGGGATTTCCCTTCTGGGGGTCCCCTCCTTTCCGTCAGGATGGGGGCAGACAGGGCGGCTTGGCAGTGGAGGTGAGGTCAGGGCACGAGAAAACAGCAGCTCTTGCAAAGCTCGCGACACTATGTGAAAGGTTAGCTCGTCTTCCTGCGAGCTGCGCCAGGCATGTTGTCATAAACACCTCAGCCTTAACATAGCAGGACGTCTCACTGAGATCTGTGTACATTTCCCCAGAGACCCCAACAGGGCCGTCTTCCTGGAAAGCCAATGAGAGAGTCAGTGGATACCATGAGACCTCTTGTTATGTCATGTTCCGTTTTTGACTCTGCATTGTGTAATGCCATTCCACTCTGTTGCTCCTGTCTGCTGGCTCTTAGACGGTCGATGTATTCTCTGCATTTTGGCCTCTTGGGCTATATTAGGTTACTGCATATCAACTGTGAATCTGGGCCGTTAGCCACTTAGAGATTCAGCCAAATGTATTATCATATCCACGGTGCTTACATGAGAACCATGGATATTACCCAAGGATATCTAGAACTGACACTGGTTAAGCCTTGTATGCAGTAATATACATGGATATGATGGTTGCACTTTGATGATTTAGTGGCAGGTTTTCTAGATTTGATCTTTTGGTTGGGAGGTTTCAGCTGTAAGTTGGCATGGAGCTCTTGGTGTGGATCGGTGCCTCTCGTGCATATGGTCTTTATCTCGAGTTAATCCACGTCCCTCTATGTTGGGAACGCCAGCTGCACGGCTCCCGGGAGCAGCAGAAGAAAGAGATCGAAGGGGACGAATCGGCTTCGGTGTGAGAAGACGAATAGAGGCTGCGACCGTGAGCCATGTCAGGGTTCACTGAGTGGGTGTGCTAACGTGTGTAAATACCCGCAAGTTGGTGAAAGCGAGAGAGAGCAGAGAAGTGTATTGTTTTTCTGGCTCAGACGTGTGCATGTGTTTGTACCCATATGTTTTTCTGAGTAGGATGTGTTATGTGTTGATGCTTTTATTCACTGTATGCATGAGTGTGAGTACATCGGAATGCTTCTTCTCACACATGTCTTCTTGTTGTCCTTCGAGACATGCGCACGCACGTATATACAGTTTAGAATGAAGCCTGGTAACAGTGCTAAGGGTCAGGCCGTTTATCCAGCAACCCTGGAGCATTTTGGGGGGGGTTCAAGGGCCTTACTCAAGAGCCCAACAGAGACCTGAACCAGTGACCTTCTGATCACAGATAAGCTGAGCCTCACACCACTCACCGATCGGGGACATATGTCCACACGCACATAGGAAATTCTGGAAAATAAAGTGGTTCCTCTCAGAGGTTTGTGTGGGTCATCGCACTTACAGAAGACTGATCCGCTGCCTCTAGACCCATCAGCAGTTCCAGCTTCTCTGTACCAACTTGTCTAGTCACACTCACTCATTCCCTGTAGCCAGTAATGAGAATCGTTACCCCAGGATGTTTCCATGCGCAAAAATCAATACCTAGTGCATCATGGGAGCTCTGCAGGGTGGCCGCCTATCCCCAGGCGAGGATAAACATGCCAGAGACGGCAAACATTGAGGCTTTTCATTCATATTTTGACTGTTGCCTTTGTTGTTTTAGTCTGGAGCATTTATGCAGCATTTAACTTGCAGCAAGGAGCTAGCCAGGAACTAGCAAGAAGCTAAAATCTAATATTAGCTTACATGTAATATTGGGCCAAAGTGTTGCCAGATGGATTTGGTTGACGCCCAGCACGTGTTTCTGATGGCAGGGCAAGGAGCTCTGTATTACAATGTGTGAACAATGAGATTCGTCACCAGATTCTTTTTGGTGGAGGGTGGTTCACAACAGAAGCTCTACTCCAGACGACAGACAGCACTACAACTGCTGGTAATTTATGTTAGTTTACTTTACATTAGCTTGGCTTAGCAGTCTTGTGAGGTTTGTGTCCCACCCGTGTTCTACCACAGTCACTGGGCTGCTTGTGGAGCAGCAACCCTCACTTGGGGGGTGGGGGGGGTCTCCATGAGGCAGGATTTTTCAGGTAGTTGGGTTAACCTAAGCTAGAAGTATTATTTCATAGTCATGACTTGTAGCTCAGGTTAAGCCATCTGACTGAGACATCCTGCTTTGTGGAGCACCTCCAGGCCAGGAGGAGTCAGATGTGATGGGTTAGATGCTCCCTGCTGGTTCACCGATAACATGAGGTGTTTAGGGAATGTTAAAGAGAAGTATTGGCTCTAGACGTCTCCATGCGCAGCCATGGTCGCCCGTTGGGTGGTACAGCCTGGGAATCTCTCCGCCTCTGGGTATACAGAGCTGTAACAGAGGGCATCGCTAAGGCTGAGAACTGGGCTTGTTGCTGGGTAAAGGGCTGCAAGGCAGCCAGGAATGTGTTATGAATGGAGCAGCTCTAGGGACACCGTGTGCCAGCAAGTCCGTGCGTGTGACGCTCGTTTGCATGAAATCGAACGGTCCACTCTAACTGGTACTGAGCTGAGCCGGATCAGAGGGAATACCGGGCTGTATATCAGGTCCAGTGTTAAAAGCTGAAGTGGCAAAAGGTGTTTGGATGTGATTTCAGACGATGACCCCTAATTGGCAGGAGCCTGAGGCATGGCAGGTGACTGATAACTGTGCAAACTAGGGCAGGTGAATTTGTGGGGGCCATGGGGAATGATCCTATAGCCCAGCAAGCAGCGTTTTGCACTAATGACTCAAAGGTTGTGGGTTCAAATTCCAGGGAGCACACACAAATTGATACGCTTCCCTCTACTGTAAGTTGCTTTTCTCTAAAAGCATCAGATAAATGTAAATGATACGGTAGGCCCCTTGTTGATCGGGTTTATGGGATGTTTGCAAATCCTAAAATGAGGATGATCTTGATGCTAATGAGTTTTTGGCTAGAAAAGAGTGCCGATTAGCTGTGCTTTGCTTCTATGTACTGCTAGAGAGGGCCGTTTTGCTTTTCCTGCAGATGGATGCCAGGTCCCTGGTCGGTGTGAGTCCTTAAAGATATCTGGTGAACGCCAAGGCCTCTTATGGAGGACCTCTTCGTTGTAAGAGCAGAACAGTTCCCCAGGGTAGTCGGGCCTAATTTGAGTAATTCTCAGTTGGATTGACTGCAGCCCTAGGAAGCTTTGGGCCTCCATCTGTTTGTTGATTGGTAGGAGTAAACACCCCTGAAGGAAAAAGGGGGGAGATTTTACCCTGGCTTTTTTTGGACCAGTCCTGGATTACCCCCAGGAAATTGGGATTTACAGCACTTGGCAAATCCCATCAAGATAGTACCTGAGCTTTAGCTAGGTCAGCTTCTAGCTCATGGGAATTTTACTTGCACAAAAATGCTATGAGGGCAGAAGGAACAATGATTGGTTTAGAGAGATATCCAATCATATTGTGGGTCCAAGCAACTAGAGGAGGTGGGACCAACCAATCAGATGTCTGGGTCCCGCCTCCTCTTGTTGCTTGGATCCACCTCCTCTACAATCCAATTGCTTATCTCTCTGAACCAATCATTTTTTCTGCCCTCAGAACATTTTTGTGCAAGTAAAACTCCACAAGCCAGCTGCTATGTTTCTATGACCAGACCAGGACTCTACCTCCAGGTTCCTAAGCACAGATGAGGGGTGTGAGAAGTAATTGAGGGGAGATTTTTGAAATCATGGTGTATCTCTATATTCCCGTTGTTCATCTATTAAATATAGTATTTATGTTTGCTTATCGTAGCTATGTTATGCACAGCCTACACAATCATTTTCTGCACAGGAACCTGAACAATATAATTTGCCCTGTGGGTCTTTCTACAGTAAATGATGTACATGTCAATGGTTTACTGAGGTTTGCTGCTCTTAGCAAACCATGTTTTGTATCCTTGTATTTTGGATGGTCCTGAATTTTCGGTTTCCTGACATTCCTCGCATTTCTGCAGGTGCCACGCGAGACATCGGATCGGCGCTGACGCGCATGTGCATGCGGCACCGCAGCATCGAGGCCAAGCTGCGCCATTTCACTAAGTAAGTCACCCAGCCGCCCTGCCCTGCCCGCCCCTGCCCTGCCCTGCCCTCACTGTGCCTCTGCTCACCCTGCTTCAAATCCCAGGGTTGGCAGAGTGATTTCAATGTCGGGCCCTTAAGCAAGACCCTTAAACCCAGCTGGTCCAGGCTCTGACTGACCCTGCTATCTCAAAAGTATATTTCACTTTGGATAAAAGCTCTGCTCAATAAATAAAGTGTAAATCCAATATCACAGCCTTAATGTAACTGTAAATTGCTCTCCTTTTTCCGTCTGACTTTTACGATATCGTTCTGTCTTTTTAATATTATGTTTTATGAACTCCCTTGTTTATATGGAAAAGTTAGGTGTGATCCGTTCCTTTGGCTCTCTAATCCTGTTAGCTTGGTGCTGCATGGTAAATAATGCCATTCTGTGCTGTCCAGGAATCTGCCTTTACTATATAAAGCCAAATGAGACTTATGAGTCACTCTTGAGGAGTCTCTCCAGTTAATAGAATGATAAAGCATCACGCAAATGATATTCAGTGATAGTGCACTGTGTGGAGCCCCTTCGTGTTCTCTATCGTCTTAGACTCAGCAAGACGGAGTTCAGCGTCTGAAGGCTTGTACTGGAGGTTAACATTCAGGCTGATGTTTGGAAAATCAGTCTCTTCTCTCTGCGAGATCCTGGGTTTTAACCAATATAATATCATGCTCAAAGTGTATCGCCTCACCTCAGGCTACAATGAACCCCCCCTGTGCTTTTTGGGAATAGGATAATAATGTTTTCTGTTCATAAACAGCTATTGCCCACTGCCCCTCCCTCCAATACCCCGGATTCTGTTGACACAATCTACCTCCAACCAATGAGATTCTTCCTTTTGTTGCACTAAAACCTGGCACATAGGACAGATTATCTACCTCTTACTATTACATATCCACTCCTTTGCAATATTTGCAGTATTTTTACATTGCAGTGTCTACATATTTATTAGGGACCCAAACACCAACAGCACTAAACCACCATTATAATTCTAATCATATTAACTGTCTCACTCTAAGCACCTTCATTTGTATTTGTGGTCTATGTTTTGTGTTTGTCACTGGCTGGAAGCACATGTAGAGTAAGATTTTTATTTCTCAGTTGAACCGACTGTTTTCTGTGACAATAGTTTCTTGCATCTTGAGGTACCCACAAAAGGACACAGAGCTGTAAGGGTTAAGCTGGCGCTGTGATGTGCGTCTGTCACACGATGTTGTCAGCTGTCTGTCTGTATATATGAGGACAGACGCAAAGAGAGCGAGGGACCGATGAGGTCTTAATGCCTTTGCCAAACCCCACCCCCATGGTATGGACATCTGTCTCCAAGACCGTGGGGTGTGATAAAGTCAAAGTGATGTAAAACTGTGGTGAGAGTTTTTTGTGGAATTTTTATTTGCTGGGACATGGGGGTCTGTAATGACGGCCCTCTGCAAATGGCTGTCTGCATGTTTACTGTAATCTCTACCACAAAAACTTGGGGGGGGGGGTCGCAATGAGCTCATTTTGACTTAGAATAAGCGACGTTCTTCCCCGCAACCTCCTGGTGTTCACTAGAGAGCAGCATAATTAGGCATAAACCTCTATTTTATATGGTGAGGGGGGGAAAGTCTTGTGTGGCCAAACTGCCTGTTAAGATCAGCATGACTTTCTTAATGACAGGCAGAGGCTGACTCAGGATTAAAAATGATTCATAGATCCAAAAAAGCGCATTTGGATGAAGTACGAAGTCTATGTGTCCTTTAATTTCTCCAATGCTGCATTTAGACAGAAACACATAATGTTAATTCCGCAGTCTCCTCTCCGAGCGTCGCTGTCTATCAGTCTGTGATGTTCTCATTCACGTTCCATGACGTGAGCCGCACGTTAAGCCAATGGCCAAGTAGAGATCGATACTTTTTCCGTAAAAACCTTACATAACGCTGTTACCCACGGCGGACCGGATAAATGGCCACATATCGCTGTCGTTTCTCTGCTCTCCTGATGAGTTACTGAGAAGCAGAGTGAAAGAAGTTTGAAAAATGGTTTGGATTCGCAGCTGACAGCTTCCTCCAGAAAGGCTTTTATCCATTTTTAGAGCCGGTATTTTTACCGAGGAAGTTGAGGCTTTAGTACCTTGCTCACCCACACAACTCATACTGATGGTGGATTCTGTAACCTTAAAGTCACAAGCTCCTGTCCTTAACCATCCCACTGCGCTCCCCTGTTGTCCGACGAGGCCCTCTACTGTTGATGGTTGGCATCATGCTCTGGCACTGTGTTTGTGTCGAGTCAGTGTCAGGCTATTCTAAAAGAAGTTACGCTACCGGTGTGTAAAATGGCATCCTGCACCGTATAGTCTGCGAGTGGAAACATCACATCTCCATCCTCTGGAAAACATCTGCTGAATCTCCGAGTGACTAACACAGCCTTTCAGGCTCTCTGCTTCTCTCTGTTGTGTCTGCAGGACAATGTAGGGATTTAAAGGGGGATTTTAATAAAACAACACAAAGTGCACTCTATTGTCCGTAAGTGACACACTCTGGGGTGGGATTAAGCCTTTCCCAGATGAAAAACATTTTAGCAGTACTGGGACATGGCTAGACCTGACCTCTCCCCCAGGCCAACCTTTCATCCCTTCCACCTCCAGTGAGCTAATGACTGCTGTCTTTTCTCACATAATCTTTGGTTATTTGCTGTGTCATTGGGCTCTGACTAATCCCTGACTGTCACACTGTTCTGATTCCGTAGCTCCGCCCAGTCCTTTTTAACTGGAGTCACATGACTTACCCTCTGCATTATCATTGGGCCGTCTCATGTCTAGTTTGCTTTACCTGCGGCATCTGACTAACAGCTTAATCGTAGCTGAGGATTATCTGATTACAAGTTTCACCATTTCGTTTTGGGATCCAGTGTTTCATTTTCCCAAAGAAATTTTTATTTTTTTAATTTCCAAAAAAATCAGACTTTTGGATACATGTTTTTTACTTAACGTTATATGCTTAACAGTCAGTTGAAAATGAATAAACACGAATGCAAAAATAGTATCACGCCTGTTCTCACCTTCAGTTTTCTGTACCCATCTCACTGCCCCATTTCCAGTGCCTTGATGGAGAGTCTAATCACCCCCCTGCAAGACCGCATTGAAGAGTGGAAGAAGACAGCCAACCAGATGGACAAAGATCATGCCAAGGGTGAGGCATGGCGCCCCCCTCAGCTCCACCCCGGAAATGCGGCCCTGTGCCGCCGCCCACCTTCCCGGCTCTGACTCCGCTCACCTCGATGCCTGTACTCTCCCCCTTCCTCAGAGTACAAGAGATCCCGTCATGAGATCAAGAAGAAGTCCTCTGACACGCTGAAGTTACAGAAGAAGGCCAGGAAAGGTAGGGACGCCGCCTGGGTCTGGCACATGCTACAGGCCCCAGGACACTCTCAGGCCCCAGGACGCTCTCAGGCCCCAGGACGCTCTCAGGCCCCAGGGCGCTCTCAGGCCCCAGGGCGCTCTCAGGCCCCAGGACGCTCTCAGGCCCCAGGACGCTCTCAGGCCTCAGGACACTCTCTCACCATCTGCCCAGCTCTGAGAAGCTGCTCCGTACTTCCCTGACACACCTTTGCTGAGGCTGCATCTTCCCAATGGATTATTTACATCGTCCACAGCAAATTTGAGTTATTAGCAACTGCCTTTTATTTTTTTTAGCTGTACCCTCATGGAGAAAAGTTATTTTGTTTGCTTTTGTGAAATGACAAATACAGAACAATGCAGTTCTGAAAACAGTGCCATTTGTATCAATTTCACATCATGTTGCCTGTTGAGACACTACAACAGGCGTAGGCCGTAATTTCCCATGAGTCTGTCTGTGTGACAGTTTGGGTCTAGCCTGCATGGCCTATCCATGACCTTAATGTCCCGCCCAGGAGAGAGTTGCAGACAGTCCTGGAATAATCACGAGGGAGATACACAGTGTGATGAGAACTTGCTCTGCAGTGAAACACTGCCCCCTAGTGGTCATAAAATACATGCATGGCATGCCATTTTAATTGTGGACTAACTTTCTGTTGAAACAAAACTTTGAAAGTAATTGTCTCTTTACATTTTGAGCCATTTACGTATTTCAGAATTAGCTTGTGCAATGGCTACTTGTGCTAAATCCTATATAATGTTGAACGCTACGTAGCTCTTCCTATAGTTCTGCTGGAGACGTACATGAGTCCATTGGACCTAGTCAGTCTTGCCTTGCCTGGGTTCACTGTGCCTTTAATAATCATCTTTATCCAAAGCATACTGAGTCTATTACCATTTGGAGTATGGTGCATGTATAAGAATATATTGATTAGTGGGCCCAGTGGCCGCTGTGATTCACACAGACTCTTGTTGCTCTGTTTGTAAGTCCTCATGCCGTCGTGTAATCATGATGACAGCAGATATCTTCCTTCAGCCCCCGTCTTGCTGTTCACTTCACTGAGGTTATTTTGGCTAAGATTGTGAATCAGCCTGGTGTGGCTTCTGCTCTCGGTTTGCTACTAATGGTTGAGAAATGTGCAAAAGCCACTGTGCCAATCCTAACACAAGGCCTTGTGTATGCTCTCTCTCTCTCTCTCTCTCTCCCTTTATCCCCACCCCCAAACTCTTTCTTTTTTACATCTACCAATGCCCCAACTGTGTTGTTCCCCCCCGTAATGCTTTCCCTGTCTTTAGAGCTCTTGGGTAAGTTCTGTACATCTTCTCTTCTTGGGCTTGCTATGCTATGCTATGCTTCTTTCTCGTTGTCATTTCTTTCCTCCATGGCTGTGCATCTCACCACCCAAATCAAGTCCTGTATAAAGGTGTCTCCCTGTGGCGCAGGAATACCCACTGGTCACATGCTGGTCATGTGATTCATGATAGAAATGAACAAAATGTAAGGTCTGAATGGCGGTTAAAAGAAGCCCAGAGATTCCTGTCCTACATTTAGACATCTGGGAAGCAAAATATAGGTGATTAAATGGACTACATTTCTCAGAATGGCACTAGGTATCAATAATACACCAACTTTCAGTTCAATTAGTTACACGACAAATATAATCTATTCTGCAGTTTGAAATAATAATGATGATCTCATGACTAATTGATAAATTACTGTTTGTCACTGATTTATTGTAATTACCGCTATAGTAGAATAGCATACAGATTAATGAGTGGGTCCAGGTATCCATCCATGCATCTTCCAACCTGCTTATCCTTCTGGGTCGTGGGGGGGCAGAGCCTGTCCCGGAAGCTACCCAGCAACACTGCTCAAAAAGCTGCTCTTTGTATCATCACCTTAACGTTTGTTTGCATGTGATTTCTACAGTAGTGTAGGAGTCATTGTGGGTTGATGTAGTCTCCGTCTTGTTTTCCCATCATGCCCTAGCATAGGTTCTGTCTTCTGCATGGGGGGTGGCAATGCTGCACTGTGTGACCAAGATAATATTATACACACACACACACCCCAAAATGTCCCGTCAAGTTCACTTAACTGTCATCTGCCCTTATGAAGATCACTGGCGGTAAACACCATTCATCACATCATCTCATTTTGTGAATATCTCTCCCCATATTTTGGTAGTGGCACCATGGACGTCTTCCCCATTGGGGTCTAATCATGTCTCTCCTCCTTCTCCTCCCTTGTGTGACGCTTTATTTTTCCACATGTGCTTTCTCTCCTTTGACCTGTTCCTCCACCTTTCACTCATACTTCCATCTCCCCCATGCTGCTCCCACTGTCTCCCCTGCATACACTCCTCTACGCCTGCTTCACTTCCTCTATCCACTCCTCCTCCTGCACCTTCTCATCTTCTGGCCTCTGCTTGCCTTGGGCCGGGCGCCCTGTGTGCGCTTGCTCTGTTCGCCCTCCGTCCCGCCCACACCCTACCTTTTTACCCTCTATGCCCCCTCCTGCTTCTCTCCCTCCCTCCATTGGCCACTCCACAGGTAGAGGAGACCTGCAGCCCCAGCTGGACAGTGCCATGCAGGACGTGACTGACATGTGCCTGCTGATGGAGGAGATGGAGAAGCAGGCGGTGCGCAGGGCGCTGCTGGAGGAGAGGGGTCGATTCTGCACCTTCATCAGCTTCCTGCAGCCTGTAGTGGTGAGAGTGGGGCCAGGGTGGATAGAGGAAAATCAGCTGACCGACTGTTCAATGTGAAGGAGGGGGTGTGGCTTCTAGACTGTTGGGTGTTACGGCTGAGATGGGGCCTGCAGATTGTTGGGTGTAAGGAAAATGTACAGATTACAGAATGTATTGTTAAAGGTAGGATGAAGACTGTGGTCTATAGGGTGTAATGGAAAAGGAAAGAAAATGATGGCCTGACATTTATGGATTAAGGTGAACTTAAAATGCACCACATTCTGTTGAGAGTGAGCTGGTTGAAATGGCCTGGGCCTCACTGGTCCCTCTGAGCAGTGGTGGGCACAGCGACGTGAGAAGTTACTTTCAATAACTGCTAATCCAGGGGTCTCCAACTCCAGTCCTGGGGAGCCGCAGCCCTGCACGTTTTGGGGTTTCTCCACATTTAACACACCTTATTCTACATCTCTGCTAATTACCATCCTTTACTTGAGTTGAACCAGATGTGGTGGAACATTTGAGAACTAAGCTGTGCAGGGCTGGGCTCTCCAGGAGACCCCGTCCTAATCTGCTAACTCTAAAGTTTAATTCGACGCTAGTTTAACGTTAAACCAATAAACCACTAAAAATTTAGTGTAATCTAAAGATAACTGCTAACCATTAACTTTTATCATATGAATTCAGCATTGGTTTGACTTTTAGCTCTGAAACCCTTGAAAACGTCCCTAGAGACCAAAATTTTTTACTTGTCTAACATTGAAGTCTCAGCTGTCATACTACAGTAATTACTAGGGGATATTTAGGACGTATCCCATAGGGTATCTTTGGATTCTGAGTCTCCAGAATAAATGAGATTTGAAATTTTCTCTCTGTGATATTCTGTTTGTGAGATGTAAGCGTTTCTGCCCTTTTTTGCAACTGGCCCATGTCGATGTTTTGCCCTCGGCGAAGCCGCTTGGGGACTACAAACATGGCGCCGTTTACCCAGAACAAGGATGGAGGGTTTCAGCTCTTTATTGGTCTGTAGCTCTGTCAATCAGAACCCAGAAAATACAACTGGGGCCATGTTTCACAAAGCAAGATTTCTTGTTTAGCTGGATAACCTGTCAGATTTAAGGTAGGCTAAATGTAAGTGAAATGAAGATAAAGTCAATTTAAATGAGGGTACCTTAAATCCGACAAATAATCTGGCTAAGTAAGAAATCCAGCTTTGTGAAACAGGCCTCTGTTTTCTGATTAATTCATAGTAACCCAGTTTAAATGAACGTTACCTTTGTTAACTTTCATTTAGCTCAGACTACCTTAAATCTGACATGTTATTGACCAGTCGCATCTTGTGTTTACACGTAGTCATCCAAAGCATGCCAGATAGACTGTTGAAGACACGCTTAGACAGGAATAAATATGTGTGATTTTAGGGTTTACAATGTTTTTACTTGTTAAACTTTATTCACTTTACAGTTAGCAGAGCCAAATTTAGTGTAAGATAATTGGTCCACTAACAGTTTTCAAAATTAGCAGAAACGTTAATTCGCTAATGGAAAAGGTTAGTTTGGCTAGTTAGTGGTTAGCGGATTAGCAGAACCCTGCTTACCACTGCCTCTAAGTCTCCCCTTACGGTCTTTTTCTTAGAATGGAGAGATCGCCATGCTGGGGGAAATCACGCACCTCCAGGGCATTATCGATGACCTTGTGGTGCTGACCACCGACCCCCATAAACTGCCCCCCGCTAGCGAGCAGGTAACTGAAACTCGATCCTAATAAACTATAGCAAAATTAAAGCATCATCATCGCGAGCGTGTGTATGACTGACATCAGGAAAACAAAAACGCACCTTCTCTGACTCGCCACCCTGTCGCAGGTGATTAACGACCTGAAGGGGTCCGACTACAGCTGGTCTTACCAAACCCCCCCCTCGTCCCCCAGCAGCTCCGGCTCCAGGAAGAGCAGCATGTGCAGGTTAGAAGGCTGTGGGTGGGGGGGTCACGGGGCTGGGAGAGTATATTTCACAGCCATGTATTTATAATGCTGTGTTACTGAGTTTTTGATTTACTTAGCTCATAATATGAAATTACTGCAACAAAGACATTTTAAGGTTTGTGGAAGAGATTGAAGATTTTTAAAATTTTGCTTGTTATATGTATTTCCCTAAGAAATGGCTCCCAGATACGTATTTCAAAGCCTCTTACCACTGTTCGTGTTTTGTGCTTGACTGCTTGACCTCACTGTGAAGGTCTCTCTTTGTACTGATTTCTGTCACCCAGTGCCCATGAAAGCTTTCACATCCTCGCTGGTCTAGTGTTGAAGCCACTGTTAGCTGCTATGTGGATTTTGCAGTGACTAACTTTGTGCCAGCTCCTTGTCCCGTGGTCTCACTGTGTCTCTCTCATTGTCCCTCCTGTGCGCTCTCCTCCTCCCCCTTGCCCCTCACCTCAACCCATTTTCCCACAATGCTTTGCTGTATCCTTCACTTGTCCATCTTTGGGTGGCATCTAACTCCTTGTGTCTTTCTGTCACTCACACTTGCATTTCTTTTCTCCTTCCTAAATCTTTTATCACAATTAAAACCCCTCTCCCCCTTTTCACTTACATCACTCTACACACAATTTTTTTTTCCCATAATTCATTTCTCCTCTTGTCCATCGCCTGCCTATCTGTTGCAACTTTCTAACCCCCTCCAATTGCTGATTTCCCCGTCCCTTGTCTCTTGTCCCCTGTCCCCGACCCCCCCACCCCCACAGCAGCGTAAACAGCGCCCACAGTAGTGCTTCCCGCTCCTCCAGCGGCTCCCAGACTCACTCTCCCAGTTCGTCCTATCGCTACCGCAGCCTGGCCCAGCCACCGCGGGGGGGGGCCCAGCGCCTCAGCAGCGTTTCCTCACATGACTCCGGCTTCGTATCGCAGGATGCCAACATCTACTCGAAACCGCCGTCGCCTATGCCCTCTGACATCACCAGCCAGGTAAGCAGCGCAGAAGCCTGCCGCTGATGTACAGTAAACAGACAGTTACCGTGGTTACAGGGCGTGTGAAGACTGGGAGCACTGGCATTAAGCTGGAATATTGTGTTTTTTGAAAGAGACATGCACAGTGGGATAGAGATTAGGACGTGCCCTGGTTGTGGCATCACGCTCACTGCAGCCCATGAATGGGAAGCCTCCACAGCTGCTGTGATAAGGCTGCAGTTCCGCAGCTGATGTGTGAGATCTCCCTAACCCTCGCTGTCTCTTCTCGTCAGAAGTCCTCCAGCTCGGCCTCTTCTGAAGCTTCGGAAACCTGCCAGTCGGTCAGTGAGTGCAGCTCACCTACCACGGTTAGTTCACCCTGGAAACACACACACACACACACACACCTGTACTCATATCTTTGTGGGGACCGCCCATTTATTTCTATGGGCAAAACTCTAATCCCAACATGACGACCCTTAACCCCTACCCAGTCCTTACCTTAACCATAAGTAACCAAACAAAATACCAGACTTTTTTATTTTTGATTGTTTTTTAAATTGATTTTCCCCTTGTAGAGACTGAAAAAATAGTCCCCACAATGTCATTATATAATATATACATGACTACATATGAGCACACACACACACCTCTTCACCTTGCTTAGCTCACCCTCCACCACAACACAAACACAGCCATGATTTCATGGATTGTGGCCACAATTTCATACAGCTTTTTTCTGCTAGTGTCTTTTGTTCTGATGACGCTTTTACTTGCTTGTTACATTGGGCTTCCTTAAACTAAGCAGAGACACGGACTGTGCACAGTACAACATCCTTACATTTGCGATTTACTTGTGTGAAATTCCATGGAAACACGACCGCCATCCCCTCCCTAACTCCTTCATAGCCTCTCTCCACGGTACATTCACACTCATTCTGATACCAGCCATACCATTCAGATGCTTTTCTGTCATTCACCTGGAAGCGATATTTCTAACCAATGCCTGGCTCCTCTTGTTTACTTGGCAATGCCAGAGTTGTGGGAGTCTATCTCTAAATAGCAACTCTATGTTGTATAGAGGAAATGGCGAGAGAAGTAGATTATTAAATCCATTTAAGAGCAAATGAAAATCTAACCAAGGCATTTGAAGGTCATTTTCTGAAGAAGATAAACCAGTGGAAAGCCTTTGGTCGGATGTGCCTAATATTTATCAACAGTTCTTAGAAGGGCAAAGTACTTTGTGCATTCTTCACAAGTTCAAGGAATAGTTTTCCTGCAAGCTCTTCGTCTCAAATCCCTCTGACCTAAATCCAGATAAGGTAAAAATCATTTCAAGGTCCTATTAAAAGTGTTTTTAAGTACAAATGCCTTTAGCAGGATAAACATTTAATATATCAAGTGAAAAGGCAAGAGTTTAACGCAGCAGTGGAGCTGAAGTTCTGCTGTTGGTACCGGATGCATCATGCAGGTTCTTGGCCGCTCGTGGCTGTGGCCTCAGGTCAGATAGAGAGCTGAGGGACACTGAAACCCCGTCATCTGCTTTGCTTCCTCAGAGGTGGAACCCCATGGCCAGTTGGCCTGAGGCCTTGCTCACCCTGCTAGGGTCTTAGTACTGCTCACCTTGACCATCATGTTTCTCCATTCTGCAGTTTGGCTTGACCTTCTCTACCTTCCGCCCTGCTCTCTCTCACAATGGCTCCATCAAGCCTCTACCTCTCATACTGTCTGCATCCCTACCCTATAATCGCTCCCCTGGATCCAATAATTCATCTCCCACATCAAAGGTTCCTTGTTGGAAGGTTTGTTTGTTTCTTTTGATTTCTTTGAATTCTTTGTTTGCTTGCTTCGCTTTGCGTTTGATTTACAGTCCTTCAAATAATGTGTGTGTTTTTATTTATTTAATAATCTCCTCATTAACCCATTTGTCACTTTATTGCTTAAGTTGTGTTTCGTCTATGTTGCTTGCCAGCAAACCTTCATGCCCTCCCTCTGTCATCTGAAATCTCCCAGGGAGAAATTGATAACCTGAGCAGTCAATAGGTATAACGATTCTCAGCAGACAGAACACAAATACAGAATTCAACCAATAGGAGGCCTCAGACACAAATGTGATGAATCCTTCAAAAACTCCACTGTACTCCCTTCATCAAATGCATTGTTTTGCCTGAATCTCAATAACTCTGCCCAATTCTTTAGGACTGGTCCAAACCAGTTCCCTATGAACAGCCACTGGTCAATACGCTACAGCGCAGAAAGGACCCGCCAGAGCGCCTTAGAGAGCCAGAAGCCTCTCCTGCTCCCCAGCCGTACACTGGGATACATCCAGAAGATTCCCAGAGGCCTAGAATGTCTCCAGCCACAATTGCTGCCAAGGTAACTGCTGCGGTTCTCTAGCAAGAGCCTTTGCATTTCGTACTATATTACTTGCCTTAATACAGCCAACAGTGTTTTCAAGGACACAAAGTCTGTCTTTAAAAAGGCCTTTTCATATTCAGATGTCCAGCTGTGCTATTTCACTCAGGTGCTGCTATTTAAAGATTGGTGAGATGGTGTGAAACTAATGGATGTTTAGACAGTTCCCAGGCTTCAAGTATTTAAAAAAAAAAACACATAATGAAGTGCAGCATTTGTTCAGGTGCAGATAGCATGATGATTAAGGACTTATACTGGTCCTGAGATGAGGACCTAGCTGAGAAATACTCACTGCAGTTGAATGCCAGAGGTGATTCCAGACCACACAATGTTTTCTTTTGTCTTAGCCCTCCCTGAAAAATAATTTTTCTAAATTCTAAATCCATTTAGTGGTTTTGTACACATTTTGTACCCCCTCCCAGCTCGGCTCATTTTATCGTTGGGGGTCCCTGTGATAAAATTTGCTGATTAAATACAGATTTGAAAAGTGGCAGCCTCCCTGGGGGTGAGACCCCCTGAGGGACAGACCCCATGAGGGACAGACCCTAGCATGGCTGCGTCTGAGCGATGTTCAGCTATCACTGTCACGCTAACGCAGTGTGCCCCCCCAGCATGGGGAGGAGGTGTCCCCCGCGGCCGGCGATCTCGCTATGCTGCTGACGAGAGGCCTGGGCGTGGAGCAGCAGGCCAGCAGCCACGACTCGCTGCAGTTCTCCAGCGGATACAGCACACAGACCCCCACGCCCTCCTGCTCAGAAGACGCCATCCCTTCACACGGTAGCCCGAGCCTTTGAAACCACACAGTGGGTGGGCTTGTTCTGTGCCGTCAGCATCTTCCTATTGGTTATTCTCTGAGCTCTCATTGGTTACGTAAGGCTCAGTCAGCATCTTGCTATTGGTTATTCTCTGAGCTCTCATTGGTTACGTAAGGCTCAGTCAGCATCTTCCTATTGGTTATTCTCTGAGCTCTCATTGGTTACGTAAGGCTCAGTCAGCATCTTCCTATTGGTTATTCTCTGAGCTC
>JAODJU010000018.1:23052503-23074029 GCA_026776725.1 Gnathonemus echidnorhynchus
TGGGCTGGGTACCCCAGGGACGGCCACCATTCGGAGGACCCCGTCCACCAAGCCCGGGGTGAGACGCACCCTGTCCAGCGCGGGCCCCATCCCCATCCGACCGCCCATCGTGCCGGTGAAGACGCCCACGGTACCCGACTCCCCAAGCCACACGGGACCGTCGGTGTGGGCAGGCAGTGAAGAGTCTGTCTTCTACACGGACGAGGTCTCACCTGGGGCGCCCGAGTTCAGCAGGGCGTCGCCGAAGCGCATGAGCCTTCCCAACACGATGTGGGGATCCGGTGGGGGCCTGGAGACGGGCGTCTACACCCAGCAGCTCGAGGAGGACCAGTTGCTCGCCGCCAACCGCCACAGCCTGGTGGAGAAGATCGGCGAGCTGGTGGCCAGTGCCCACGCCCTGGGAGAGGGCCAGTTCCCCTTCCCCTCGCTGCCCGATGAGGCTACGCAAGACCCGCAGCCCCCGGAGGGAGAGGACATGCTCGTCTCGATCCGCCGTGGGGTGCGGCTCCGCAAGACCATCTCAAACGACAGGTCGGCGCCCAGGATTTTGTGATCGGGCCCCGGGACAAGACCGGCCGGCACCAAGGTGTCTCTGCCACTGACTTTATAGAGAGTATAACGTTTGTGAAGATAACAAGAATAAATAAGTAATTAAAAGAAATGGATGAATATTAATAATTAATGAAGCGTAACTGGCCTCTGTAAATGTCGTCTCAATGGACGCATGTTTTCTAATTCATGCCACTGGTACTTTGACTGTAGAGAAGTGATGAGCTGCTTAGGAGTATTTTGTGTATTTCCTGCCAAGCTGTTCACCACCACCCCCGCACTCCAAAAATTCCCTGACATCTGACCCCTAGGAGGCACAGATGACAGGTTATTAGGGGACAGGCTGAAATCATGCAAAAAAAGCCCTCTCCACTTTGTCTGTGTCCATGTGTGTGTGTGTGTGTGTCTGTCAGACTGGGAAGGCCTCTCCAGATGGTCTCACGACGGGCAACGAAACTAGCCATCTTTTTTGCTGAACTAGAGTAACAATTTCCTGGAAGAAATTGATTTATAAACCTTTAGGGTTGTTTTTTTTAATTATAACCTTTTGGTAATTATAAGGCATCTGAAAGCATATGTAGACTATTACCCTGCTTCGTATCGTATGTGGTCTTATAGGCCTTTTAGTATGTCTTAATGCAGACTTTGGTAATTTGAAGGTGAATTCCCATAATGGCCACCAGATGGCAGTAAGGCCTCATCGTGTGTCGTGTGGCGGTAGTGATTGTTTCCTGTGAAGTACGTCGTACACAGAGTAATTCATATGATGCCGATAGGGTTAGGGAAGTGCTATGCAGAGCAAGATTACAGATCGAGGAGCGGAAGTTCTTTTAAGGGTCTTAAGACAGCGGTGAATATACTTTTGTAGAGGGGAGTAATTTCCTGCATTATCAGGATCTTGAACGGGGTGCTCATTTTGCTGTGTGAGCAAGTTTTCCTGGGGTGTAGCCATGCCGTGAGGGTTGTGAGGGCGCGCAGACTGGGTGGGAAATGAGGTTTCACTGTTGTTCCGAACAGCTCTGATACTGAGAAGATGTAAGGATGGACTGCAGAAAATAAGACTCGCCGAAATGGCTGTATTTACAGAAACGTAGCATCGGAGCAGATTGTGACTGATAATGAGTGGCTATGAATCCTTCTTATGCAAGGATATATAGGGGATGTAAAGATGTTTTATCTGGTTATTTAAAGCCAAAGTATGTTCTGTACAGTTTGAAAGAAGCTGTTAAGGACGGAGAACAGAGTCCACATTGTTTTTGCGTTTAGAGGAAACTTAAAATACTTAGATGATTAAAGCAATGCAAGAATGCCAAGCACATTTTTTCAGTGCTGTGAACTGGCTCTGGTAGAGGAATGTGTGGTGGAAATTGCACGTATGTGGATGTGTTTCTGTTGTGAGAGGTGGGGTTGGTGGAGACCGGCAGCTGGGTATAGTGGTGATAGCTGCTTCAGTCAGGAGGCCAGCAGGTGTTAAATCATATCATTACACTGAAGCACAGGTCACCGCCTTGTACATAAATGCAAAGATGAAGTCTAATTGTACAAGTCGCAAATGTTTTTGACACTGATATTGTATAGAGAATTCTGGAAAAAAGGAAAAGGGATATGTCCACTATATTGGAGCAAGAACAGCAATATAATTAATGTATTTTTGAGTGAATGAAAGAGCATATAATTAAATTTAAGTAAAAAGAACGCAGCAGTTGGGTCAGTGATCACGCCAGAGTATATTTTGCCTGTGACTTGTTTTCTTTTTCACCTGTTTTTGCATTTACTTTGACCAAAATAATGGATGAATTTGGTCGTTTAATTAGGGAGCGGCCAAAGGGGTTAGGATGGATTCGGCGAGGCTCCACAGGGCTCGCATGTGACACAGCACCCCGGCCGATTCTCCCCAAGTGCTTTCAGCACAATCTATTAAGTGCTTACAAGGAGCGGCCCGCTATAAGTGTATACTGATTACGGACCAATATAACGGCTTTTCCCCCCCCAGAGTCGACTGCCCGTTTGCCCACCTGTATTGACTGCAGGTGCCGTGTCATTAAGAGGAAGCCCCCTCTGATTAAGTCCTGATGAAGCTAACGGGGTAACATTAGCGGTAATTGATTTCCCGACCCCGGCTGAGAACGGGACATAGGGCTTATTGCTCAGCCCTGCACACAGCTCACTCACCTCAGCAATATGCCGCATCCCAAAGCCGCACTTATCTTCACTCTGCTTCAAAAAAACAAGACAGGTTAGCGTGTAGTTCGATCCATGTAAAAGAAACATGTCCATCGCCTTGTAATCACATTAGGACTTCATTTTACTTGCCTCTGCTGTGTAACATTGTAGATAACGAAGAAAATAACTTAAATAACTCAGTGGTGTTTTGTTGTATATAGACCATGTTACTCTAAAGGTAACCCCGAAATGAATTCTACTGTCGTTCTTATACGCATGGCTCTCATTGGCTTGCGATGGACACGTGACTGTGCCTCTGCGTGCTTATTGGTGTCCGAGCTCAACTATCGGTCTCATTTAATACTTAGAGTGAAATCGCGGGCAAGGGGAACGTTCCTGTAAACAGTACTACTCCTGTCTTTGACTGTTGTTCCTTCTAGGTGATCTGTCTGTGCTCTATGTGACGGTAGCCTCTCTCCTCTTAGGGCAGGAATTGGTCATGAGATTGGGTCACGTCTTGTGTGTGGGGGGGGGGGGAAGTGCCCACATTCATCTTCCGCTTGTTCTGGTCCCCCAAGGTGCCAGCGGCGCCCAGCCTCTGTACCGAGCCGTAACGCGCTGATGTAACGAAGCGTGGACACCGCTTAGAGGGCAGCGCTTGACTGGCGCATAACGGAATGTGATATTTGCCCTGGCGCATAGCAACACCTACTCGCCAGCCCACACACATTCTGTCCCACCGTGTCAGAAAGCATCGGTCCTGCACCCCCAGCTCCTGCTGGTCTACAGAGAAGCAAAGCTGCTTACGGCCGAAGTAAACGCTTCGGGGAGGGACCTTGACCTTTCCTGATCTGGCTAGTTTTAGGCAGTTTTTCTCGACTGTGCCCTGAATTAAATCAAATGTCTCTTTTTCTGGACCTTTCCGTGGTCGCCGTGGTGCTTCTTCCAGCCCAGCTGCTTCTCTGAACTTGATCTTTGCCACAGTTTTGTTTATTAATGATTTATTATAATTAGTATTATTGTGACAAGATGTGTGTGTGCGCTGTTTTTACAAAAAAGAAAAACGTTCCTACCGTTGACATCAAACACTGCAGTACTGTTGTCACACTGTCCTCTCTTTTCCAATTTAATTTATTGCATCCCCCCAAACGTTTTGCCACATCTGCAATGGCAAGTCTTTCTTTATCTGTAATATTTATCTTTTTCATTTAACTTTGGACACTGCTAACGTAACAAAATGCACTGTGATTACTCCAGTATTAATAAAAGTTGTTCTTAAATTCAAATCCAAGGAGCTCACGGCTTTTTATTTATGTGTTTCAGTTTTCTTGTGTGTTTTATGCATACAGCTTTAATCTGATTTAGCTGTCTTATCTGTTGAATGTTTGCTGTGGTTTCACAGGTGTCATTCAGCTATATTAACAACAGGTGGCACCAACGAGATTTCCGGTAGAGATTTTCTCCTTCAGCAAAGCCTCTAAGTTCAGGTGCGTTGCAATGATGTATGGTGGGCAAATCCTCAGGCTGCTTAGCCGTCTGTGAGTACTGGGTACCTTGTGAGCTGTGATTTCACTGTTGGCATGGCAATGGAGAAGACGCACAGTGAAACCTAGACCTCCCACGGCATGGAGGGCATGTAAGAAAGTGTTATTTTAATATTCATATTTAACAGAAAGGACTGTTGTGTTTCAATGAAAATGTTATTGGACATATTCAGTATGATGGTTATTTTATGAACTATTGTTCAGGCTTATTTACTGGAGCTGACAATGAAGAGTAACCTAAGTTACATTGAAAGGAAATGTCTGATCCGATTATAATATTTTTCTACCAATTCATCGATCTGACCATTTTCCAGAGTTGCATTGAACATGGAGCTTAACCAGGGAAGCACAGGACATGAAGCAATCTGGATGCCAGTGTGTCACAGGGCATACGCAAGGGGCAATGTAGAGGTCCACGGGACTTAGACCATGTAGAAATTGAATGTGCAGCGCTGTCACGGCCCGCTGTCTTCAGTTGTTCCTCCTCATTTCTTGGAATTAGGCTTAGGCTTGAGTTAGGAACGCTCTTGCGCAGCCAAATTGATTTAGTAATTATGTTCAGGGAGGGCAGGACAAGTACTTGGAGCATTGATATACTTTGCATTGGTATTGTATTCATAATCCTTTGTTAATGAATTTGATTAAGAGTAATTGACCATTAATGACGAATGACCCGAAACCAAAATGACAATTGTGGTCAGAAGCAGCTTAGAGGTACCATTTGGCATTTTCAAAGCTAAAGGAAGCAAGCACATATTTGCGTTTTATGACATATGTTTATACAAATGGAAAAATGGGGACTGGACATCAGTTTGTTTCCACGAAGGATTCTGTAGACACATTATAAAGTGAATCGTTAACAATTTGTCAGGGACCTGGCGTATCCAAGTTGCACAGTTTTGAAAATATGCTAGCCAGCTGCTTCTTCGAAGGGCAAGACCTTTTGAAAACACAGGGAGATGTTTTTCCCAAGAGATCGATTTGATCCTGTGTCGCCAAAATCCGCGCAAGTGGAATTATTCATCCTGGTGAGTGGTGTCCTTGCCCTTCCGAGTGTTTAGAGCAGGTAAAGCCATGTTTAGTTAACAGTAAAGGGCCGCGGTTAACTTGAGAATTCTCACAGAACAGACTGTTTTGGGACTGAGATTCAAATGGTGTTTTTCTGCTACCACTTCTGCCATTATTTCACATATTCTGAAATAATTGCGTAATGAAAGTAGCTTTTCTGACACAACTATTAAAATGTTTTACAGCTTTAAATTTATTATTTTTTGTTTGAAGACTGCCGTTTTAACTTGATTGGTCCCACAGGGCTCCTGAAACCCACAGCATGATTTATTGATCAGTCTTGCACATATACACTCTCTTAAAGTAACATTACTTGTTAATGAGGCTGATAACAGCCAGGTGAATGTGTGTGCTGTCTGGACAAGGCCAGTTCCTTGCTAATGGATCATTGACTCCTCCCCATATACACACATCACCTGTTTGTTAGGATCTGTGACGTCATTACACAGGACTGGAGGTGCACCGATCCTGACACCCCCCCAACCCAGCACACATAGCTGATTTCAGGACAGCATACAGATGCACCTGTGGACCAGACTTATTTCCTCCCCTTGTTTATGTCCTCCTTCAGCCTTCTGGCTCTGTGAGTATAAATAATATCTGTGTTCAATCTACCCTTTCCCAGGTCCACGGCTACATATTGCGATGACGCTTCAGAATGTGCCATGCATACATATTTCTGTAAATGGACAGTCAGTAAAGTCTGTGCACTTATAAAATACACTTTCCAGATGAGTTGTGAAATGAAGGACGTATTCAGTGCTGTGTGATTACTTGCAGGTGCAGAAGTTTGTGTACTGGGCCTTATCTGTGTATGTAGGAGAATATCTTTGGTGTGGGCACTGTGTTAAGGTGCTTGAGCTCATCGCATCAGAACCGCATGGCCACGTGTGCATACAGCTGACAGAAGTGTTGGTATTCATTGGGAATTTGTTGTACAGTTGCCTCCATTTTGGCATCGTAAACTGTAATTCAGCTAGTTGGTTTACTGCAACAGAACGGTGGCTAATGTGCAGGAACGAAGATTATGGTGCTCAACACTATAGAAATCTGTATAGGCTTTGCAGGATAGCTGTCTCTCAGCAGTGCCTGCCATGCCTCTGAATGACACTGTCCTTTAATGGGGATAGATCATTCATTTTTTTGTGTGTTGAAACATATTACATTTTGTATGACAGTAGAACAGTTGCTCATTAGAAAACCACTGATCAGCACAATTGCGGTGTTTTACATCATAGCTTTGGTAAAATGCTGTTTTCTTATTGGTACAGATATCTCACATGGGTGTTGATTATTTTCATGTAACTACACAGGTAGTTTCCACAGCCTAATAACAGTTCTACATTAATGAGTTTTCATGTTCTATTAAACGTGAATATAAGAACCTGTGTGACATTTTACCCATGAATCAGCAGTCATTCTTATCAGCATAATTTTCCTTGATTTTCAAAATGCAAGTGTCTGTCTGTTGATGGTTTCTATGGTAACTTAACAGACTTGCCGCTTCCAGTGAGTAGCCTGACCGGACTTTCTATCCTTATAGGGACTATGCTTTAAGAGCACATTGGAACATTATTAAATGTTAATTGAAATAATATTCTTCTGAAAACTGAACCATGACTGAACCATGACAAGTTTATTCTATTTATTATTGTTTGATTGTTAGGCTTCGGGTAAAGGGGATAAACCGCTTTGAGGTGTTACCTATGCAAAAATATTCAGCGACAACTTGCTTAGCATTACACTAAGCTGTCGTTGATTATTTTCATATAAACACACACCTCGTCACGGTTTGTCCCTTATATGGAAACACAGATATGGGACATGATGCATGTAACGTGCTGGTGACGTGGTAGCCAGGAATTTCAGACTAATCCCCTGTCTTCAGTGGACTGACATCCCATCTCCAGAGAATATCCCATATACTTCCTGGGATAGGCTCCATCCACCCAGCAAGTGTGTATAGATACGTGGTCTGAAGCTGGATGCATTGATATTGCTGCTTCCACTGGTTAGGACCCTGAATGTGAGATGTCTGTATTGGAAGAGAAAGACAGAAGGAAAAGGAGATATTGAGTTAAAACGTCTCTCTGTCTGCGTTTCTTTGCAGCAGTCAGGTGCAGCGCGGCACGGAGATGGACGGCCCCCGCCGCTCAGATGTGCTCCTGCGTGGCAGACAGGGCAGTAGCATGGCACAGGAGCGCCGCCCGCCCGTCTGTGCCAAGGCACCCCCGTGTCCCGCCATCGCGCCTGTTATCAACTCGATACTGGCAAACGCCCACCGACCGTGAATCATCTCGGAAGGCAGGGATGGGGCACGTAATCTCTGTCGTCTGGGGGGAAGAGAAGTGGGCTGGTGTAGGGATCAGGATCAAATGCTCCCCCCCCCTCCCCGCTTCTTTGCAAAATACTGTCTGGAACCTACTCACTTGCCACTTTGTCCTCTGTGCTATTCGTACCCTCCCAGTTACTCTCCTCACATCCCCTCCCTCTTGAGCTTCCTGTCTTCTCTTACTTGACTCCCCCCCCCACGCCCTCTAACCTAACTAGCTGTATCTCCACGATTCCAGGAGCCCACCATCCCTGACGGGCTCCCTCCCCCACCCCCCTAACTGTTTACATTCCCACAGCTACATGGCACAGTGAAGGGTCTTCCTGTTCTGATTGTTAGCAAACCACTCAGGAGCTTGCCTCTAATTAATCGCCACTAACGAGGACGGGATTTCGCATATAAATTCCCTCATCTTGGCCGCGGCCAGTGCTGCAGTCAGTAACGCCTCGCATTTCAGGGAGGACCTTTTGGAAACATGACATCCAAGTCTCAGCCAAGGTTAATGAGAGCTTGCTCTCTCTCATTTTTCCTTCTTTAAACTTATTCACAGTGGATATACGATAATTTTCAAGAATCTTGTAGGTTTATATAGAGAATCATATCTGCTAATGAAGAATAGAAGTCAAAATGTTTCTGTGCTAAATGGAAGGCAACCTAAATTAATTAATAATTATGAATGAATTATGATGCTAATGAGCTTGATGACTCCTATATGTCATTAATGCATCGCTACTGCATATCTTCTCAAAACACCAATGTGATGTTTGGCTTAAGGAAGGTAATGTGCGAATTTAGTTGCCCAAACAACACAAAAGAAATTTGAAATGTTGAATATGCAGCTATTGGTAGTTTAAAAAGTACAGATTTGCTGCAAAAGGAGTTTAGAAACACTGTCATTCCGGATTGCACATTTACCACAAATAGAAGAGTGCAGGTTACCATTAAGATCAATGTGCACTATTTTGTGCAAACTGTTCCCAACGTCTGAGTGCAAAATCCAATGAAGGGCATGTTTCATCCACCTTTTTTTTTTTTTTTTTTTTTTTTTTTTTACAAGTGAGCAAACAAATAAAAACTGGTAGTGATTTTTCTAAAAGGAATTGAAAAATGGAAAAAAATCAATATTTTACAAAAATGATACTTAAATAAATGTGATAACAGGGCTGCAGCTAGCAGATTGGATGAAAAACCCTGATGCACTTGAACACTAAGCTAGATTGAAGGGTTTTTGAAAGGGTTTTTCCCACCTTTGATCTAGATAAAATGACATGTACTATAAATAACATCTTGCATATTTATGAGTTTCGTTTTTCCATTTTTAATATGTTTATGAAGCTGAAATTTGCAGTGCATTAACAAGATGTGCCATGTTGTAAAATAAGTTCAACATTAACTTGACTCTACTTTTCTTCTTTATATTCTAAGTAGTTATTATACAAGAGAAAACTCCTGTAATCGTATCCTAAATTCTGTTTCTGGCAGTCTTAGACTGATCGATAATCTCACAAAGACATCAGATGACAAACTGGACCTTTGGGTGGATAGGCTGTGATGTATTAAAGAAATAAAAAATGGATTTGTTTTTAAGTGCTTTAAGACTGGCGGTAATAAGGCCTTCTCTACAATACATTTCTGAGACTAACTCCATATCCCTGAGGCATCTGTGGATACAGTCTTGGCTCAGATGGAAAATGGAAATAGATCCATGGTCATTCTACAAGCGATCCTCAGAATTCCGATACAGGTGCTTCTCTGTCACAGTTGTTATGTTCAGGTCAGGTTTTTTTCCTCATAAAGTCAGAACAGTTTTATGAGGCTGAATTAATTTGCTACATCAATTAGACGTTTATAAGGAGAATTCTCTGTGGATGTAATTAAGAACTGTTTATTTTGACATCATTCTGCTATGGAGCACCTAACAAAGCTAATTAACATTATATTTTAAAATGTCTTGTGCAAGCAATTATATTTGCTTTGCCAGCTCTGGAGCCGTGTGAATACTGATATCTCCTTTTGCAGACTCAAAAGGTACAACTGGAGTTTATTTAATGGTTTCGTAAGTAAAATGCAAATCCGGCGATGCTGCAGAGCAGGAGAGCAGTGCTGCGAGGGTTACTTCAGAAGATGGAATGTATCCCAAGAAGAAAAAAAAAGCGACGAAAGAGAAGTGCTTGCATTAAAAAACGAAGCATGCTGAGATGTGGGTCTCCTGACCACATGTGAATGTAAATGTAGCAGCAGGTACAGGTACAGGAACAGGAATGCCAGAGGGCCTTATATATTACAACAACCGTTAATGTAGTTATGTAAGGTCCTGAACATATATAGAGGACACTGGTGAACGATCTAACAATAATAATGGCTGAAGTGTGACAGAATAATGATCCAGGCAGACCTTGTGTGTTTCATTCTAGCTTTCTTTATTACCAAAGTATGCTACTGGTTAGTCCCATCCAGCAGCAGAACCACTAATCAATACTCAAAATTTAAAAAAATTAACTACATATATTTTCCAGCTATACACTGCCAAGAACAGGTGTATCCCTTCCTGAATTTAATATCTGCCAGCTGGGGACACAGAGTATGATCTGGGCACGTGTCTGCCCTGCCTCACCATTCCTTCATAATCCTGTCACGTTGCTAGCTGGTGACAGTAAGTAACCGCTTAATTCTCTATGCTTCATGAAACGGTGGCTAATTATTTTGAAAGGTTTTGCTGTAAATAATTTGATTGACTATGAAACTTGTTTAATGAGTGGTATTATAGAAAAATGTGCAAATTGAATGTATCTAGTACTTTTCAGTCTTTTGGCAAATTAGACAATTGAATATAAATTGAAATATATACTATATCTTGTAAATAACAGGGGTGCTCTTTGTTGGGTGGGCTCGGGGCACAGCTACGGTAACTCCATAATGAATGCTGTATCTTCCCCCTACCATTTTGTTTCCATCATCGTAGCTGAGATGATGCTTATTATTGGTCATTTGGCCTCTGTGATGCTATGTCTGTAGGCTGCCTTACAGTTTAGCTGTAAGTACATAGTTTATTATGAATTCGGGGCACATGTCTCAGAACTCTTGATAAGTGCTTAAGTACTGATACTGTAGAAATTACAGATAAGCAGTAATGCCACATGCATTTCTTGCGTCCTGACTCATGTGTCTTATGAGTAATGCATAGGTGTTTGATTTATGATTGGTTTTTTATGCTGACAGTTGTAGTTAAAAATTGTGGGTTTTTTTGGAAGAAAGTAAATCTAGAATTGTTGGTTTGGTAGGGATTTAGGTTCATCGTTAATAAAACATTAAAACTATCCCCTCTTGCAATTTACCACAGCTTACTGTGTCAGCATAAGGTAATACTGTTTTTTTTTTTTTGCATAACTGGCACTGAATAGCATATCAGAATAAATAAAATGCAATGTAATGCAGACTGACTGATCTTAGCTATCGTCTGACCTAGAGACAGACAAAAGGATCCCAGGGCATAATATTACTTGCAGCTAAAAAATATACATATTTGTACAGTATATATTGGAATTAATGCCTTAAATATCACTTTTGTGTATATATACATATATATATATATTCTCACTTAAGTTTTATTATCCATCTTGCTACACCTCTCCACTTAAAACCATTTAATCTAATTTTTTATTTGTTTCTTTTTTAACTTGTTTTGCTTCACAGTCTACGGAGTAACCTGATAACCAGATTTATATTTATATTTAATAAAAAAAGACCCCAACCAGGATAAGTGGTTAGAAGATGGAAGGATGATCAGCCAGCATAACACATACTAGAGAATAGTCTATGAATCAGAAACAATGTTGGTCCCCAGCCTGCAGCAAAGTCAACATGGGAGCTGTGGAAAGCCGGCTTTTGGTAAACGCCGTGCACGGATCTGCCACAATAACTGAAAGCCAGACGTCTGACAAAATCAGTTGTTGTATTGGTACAATTTTGTTCGGTTACGAAGCAAAAAAAAAACAAAACAATGACATGGTTTCCCATGAGTGACACTTTAATGGAGAGGGCTTGACAAGCAGAGGACTTTGACAGAATATTTGCGGAATCAAAGAACACAATGATAGGCTGTGATTAATTGGAAAGGATGGTGAGGACCTTTTGCAATAATGTGGTGCATGAAGTTCTAGTGTATTGTTTTATTCCTTCTTCTCCCTCATTATGTCAGGCGATAATGATTTTATTTTATCAGAGACCAACAAGGTTTAAATGCAGCATTTATATTTATTTATATATATATGTGTGTGTGTGTGTGTGTGTACAGCTCAGGAAAAAATCTTGAGAAAATTTTATATGTTTTTTAAAAAATCAGCATTTTTATATCCTGGTTTAATCCTGGTTCTGCTGGCAGAAGGCTACACTGCAGGTTGCTTCTAGGCTCAAAGTTTTCTAAGACAGCAGTACACAAGAACAAGGTGAAACAGGAGATACTGGGAATGACCAGAAACCAGCCAGGTAGAGGGCAGAAGCAACTTTCTAATGCCAGAGATGACCATCAACTTATCCTGCAGTTCCTCATGAATTGTAGGATGACATCAGGTGACCTTCAATAAGAATGGGAAACATTAAGTGCAGCTGCACTGCTAGGACAATGAATAACAGGCTCCTAGAAGCAGGACTGAAGACCCATAAAGCAAGGAAGAAGCTCTTCATCAATGAGAAGCAGGGAAGAAACAGGGTACAGTTTGCAAAAATATATGTAATTGAGAGACGCACATCCGTAAATTGATAAGTGAATGAGACAAAAAATTGTACTATGGTTTCTTATTTTTTCCAGAGTTGTATACATTTGTTACGCACACAAGGCTATTAAATATATTAGTATTTTTTTTTTATGTGCAATTCGTTAAACTGAAAAAGTGAATTAGTAAAACGTAATAGGCAAAACAATGTTACCTTGCCTGAATCATTTACTGGTATACAGCATAGGATGCATTTTTTACATTAAATATTGACACTCTGTGAATAGACTGATAGTTTTCACCCAATATGCCTGACACTAGTCTTCCCATATGGTATAAAAATATATTTTTCACAGCTTACTTATTAAATTAAAAGTAAAAAATCGAACTGAAAGTACGTGCAAGTAGAAATGTATCAGTTTTGCTTCTTCGTGGCTCATCTGGCAAGTAAAGCTGCGCTGTTGCTTTTTTGCAAAGCCGTCATATTCCAGCAGAGTCGTTTTTCACCTCTTTAGCCTGTTTTTAGGAGACACTTTGCTTTGGAAGGTGCCATCAGGGAGGCAGAAATCCAGCACATTTAGCTGTGCACTTCATGCAATTTGGCAGAACGCAGTACATTTACATAACATTTATTCTTTTAGCCAATGCTTTTATATAAAGCTTCAGGTCAACACAAAAGTATTCTGAGTGTGTATAATTAAAAAAGAGATGATCAAGACAAAAAGGAACTCAGAAAAAAATATCAAGATGAATGCAGGGCTGCTTCATAACTACTGTATATAAGAGGTTCATAGAAATAGGCTATATAAAATAATTAGTAAAGAACTCATATTTCATTAGCAGAAAGCAACAGATGTCTGCCCTACAAAACTCCTGGTATAATTGTATGTAATGTTGATTTACTCTATATCAAATGTAAAGTGCTTCAAATGTCACCTGTCATATGTTATTTACCTCAAGTCTGTCCTGTTCGGTAGAGATTTGTGGTCACAGTTTCACAGGATCACAACTATATGTATTTTTTTGTGTTCTGGCAGTTTTTAATACAAAATTCAGACAGTTCACCGAAAGACCAAGCATACACACAGTGGTTATAGTACTGATCATGACAGTTAGCATGAAATATACCACACTTTTAATTTAGGTTTGTGTATTATTATGGAAAATCACTGATACAGGTGCTAGAAATGAGCTTCTTTCGTAGGGTGCCTGGGCTCAGCCTTAGAGAGAGGGCAAGGAGCTCAGACATCCGGGACAGCCGCTGCTCCCCTGCATTTTCACCAAGATAAGTGTCAATTGAGGTTTCTGGACATCTGTCTAGGATACCCCCCTGAGGAGGTGCTTTAGATATGTCCAGCTTGGAGACCCAGGACATGCTAGACAGATTATATCTCTCAGCTGGCCTGGGAATGCCTCAGTATTCCCCCAGAGGAGCTGGAGGAGGGGGGCAAAGAGAGGGAGGTCTGGTCATCTTTGCTTAGACTGCTGCCCCATGACCAAGACCTGGATAAGTCATGGAAGGAAGGATGGATGGATATTATTATTTAGAAAGACTGTAAAATATATATTTTTTCCCCACTTCCATGCTTTTGCATACACCATGCATTGGGCATTTGGGATAGCGATGTCCACCAACTGAACACCTCATATGAAAAGGACATTTAGTGGTGACAGCTTCCTAGAATGGCAGCTTGTAAAGGAACAGATTCTTATGGGTCTTATGTGCGGAAGACATCTCTGATCAGACCAGGCCTAAGATCCTGACAAATCCAGGCGCAGATACGACGCACACAGTCGCTGAGCAAGTCATGAAAAGAACATGCCACATATTGTAGGCTTTTAGGAAATTCTCTGAGCCGTGCTTTGTGGAGTCAGTTAACAGCCCAGGAATAACCTGTTAAGCGAGACATCGTGTTCTGTATGAATTCTCAAGTGTGAATAGTGTTAAACCGTCTCCTTTTTTTGTCCGTTTCAGCTGTTTGGTGTACTCCAGCGCTGTGATTACTCTTCTGCTCTCCTGCTGCCCTGGGCTATGCGCCTCTGTGACATACTGCTGCTTTGTGGTGGCTCAGCAGAAGCCATATTTTTTTTTTTCTGTGGGCTATTGGAACTGTACAGCGCCACCTCCAGGATGAAGCTGATGGTACACATGCGGGGAGATTTTCCCCACAAGTGACTGGAGACCCCTGGGCACAAGAAAGATACAGTAAGGGATGGATTCAATTCTGTGAAGTTTGGTCATTGAAGCCGGTTTGCTTGGCACAGGTCAGAGGTGGGCAATCTTATCTGCAAATGGCTAGTGTGTATGCAGGTTTTTGGGATAACCTTTACCTTAGCTCTTCAAACCCAGGTGTGAGAACTCTTTAGCCAACCAGTCCTAAAACTGGTCATTTACGTATGGAGTAGCAATGAAAACCGGCACACACGTCGGCCATTTCTGGGTAAGATTGCCCAGCCTTGGCACAGGTGTTCAACTTGTTTGATAAATCAAAATGGGAACAAAGCAATGGAGGTTGTATACAGCTAACATGAGACAAATATGACTCTGTAATCAGTCAAAACAATAACAGAAAACCTAACAACTTGATGATGTTTTTAATTGAAATATGTGCTGCCTTGGGGATGCAGTGCGGAGGGTCTTGTTCAGAGCTCTGAGGTTCTGCTTTTGCATTCATGGGAAACCTGGCTGCCCTCCACATGTCCAGTTGGCCCTCTTTTAATTTTCTCTTGGGCCATTTAGGGCGATTAGTGCCTATAAATTATCCCTGGTTGAGCGTGTTCTTGGTGTGAAGGTGTTAGCCCTGCAATGGACCCCTGTCCTTTCCTTGTGTGGCTTTTCCTTGACTTTTGTGTCTGCTCAGTGCATTCTGCATTAATATACTGCCCTTATCAACATGCTTACTTCAAAGTGTTTAGCAAAGATTTATTATGCCAGATCAAATTCAGCTCAGTGATTAAAACAAAAGACTAAAATGATGTGTGAGGGATATAATACATGTGTATGCTGAAGGGGTGATTGATGGTCTTCAGCTGAGAGATGATTGGTGTGAGCAGCTCTACACCAGGCAGGGCTCTTCCGGCAGGGAGGCAATGCGGATCACATGATCTCCATGCCTGACGTCCATGGCATGGTCCATGGGGGGTGGTATGTAGCTCAGTCGGTTACAAGGGTGTGTCTGTGATCACAAGGCCACCGGTTGCTATACCAGGGTAGGCAGTGTGATTTCACTCTTGCCCTTAATTGCTCCAGGGACTGTCTAACCCTGCCTTCTCAATTATACATTGCTTTGGGATAAAAGTGGCTACTAAATAAACAAATGTAAATGTAAGTCCAGCCCCTGTCAGTGTAAATCCCCCTGTGCAGATCAACCTTGCCAGCTGTTCACTTCACTGTTTTAGAGTCTTCAGCTATTTGAGTTTCAAATCCATCCCGGTACCTGAGGCCTTGCGTGTGAATGAATGTCATTTTTATCCTCGATATGACATTCTTAAATTGTATGGTGTCTACACTTGATATGACATTCTTACTCCAACATGCATGGTGTCTACACTCGATATGACATTCTTACTCCAACATGCATGGTGTCTACACTCGATATGACATTCGTACTCCAACATGCATGGTGTCTACACTCGATATGACATTCTTACTCCAACATGCATGGTGTCTACACTCAATATGACATTCTTACTCCAACTTGCATTTTGTCTACATGTCCCCCCCCGAATAGTGCTGGGGTCAGCTGCATTTCCTGGGGCGTCGGGGTAATGGCCCCCGCCCCGGAGTGTATGCATGGCTGCTTTTTTTAGATTCCGGTGGGGGCAAGTAGGCTTTGATCTCGTGGGGGAGCTGATGGATGTGCACACGCAGGGACACGCATCACTGCCATGGGTGAGAGCCTCCGGGTGTCACGTATGAAGCCAGCAACACTCTCTACATGCTGCTTCCAGTTAGGAAGGGAGCCATTATTGATGACATGCGTTTACTTTTTATGCATTCGAACATGTCTCAAGGGAAGAAATGATCTTTTAATTCCTCCCAGTAAATCAAATTTAAGGATTAGTTGCTTAGGAAAACTGACGTGCATAACTACATCTTAAATTCTGGTAGATTTAATACCCTTTTTTCTTGGTGGAAAGATCTTTTAAGAATATATACATGGAAGCAATAATACAGCAGTATATCACCTCATTTTGTGATTTTTGAAAGTGTCTGTGTTGCTTGTTCTCTTATCTACTCGTCTGACACCGAATGCATGTTCCACTAAAATGGGAAGTGATGATAAATAGTGGATAAGCTGCTATGGGCACATGGTCCTTCCCTACTGGTGAATTTTCCCATTAATGACTGTGGGAGACAAATCAGATGTTCAGAGGGATGATTTCCTGATACCAGAAGGCCAGGGGCCAATGTAATGTGCTCTGTGCATTTAACCAGGAATCGGGGGCAAGGGACTAGAAACATATTGGATTTTTTTCTGAAAAGTTGCAGTTTCCAAGGCAACTTCCTAAAAATTGGAGCAAACAGTTGTTTTGATGAAGAAAGAAATCTCAGGTCCTCGAGCCTTGTTCCTTTGCCAAAAGTGCCCTGTATCTCACTAAATTGATCAGATATGCCATTAGCAATTGCATTGGCCGTGATCTGATGAAAAAATGTTCCAACTTAGACAAGGCCAGTTAACAGAGGGACCTTCAAAGAGATCCGTAACAGAGGTAGTCAGCAGAGTCCCAGTCACTGGCTGCTGCCAGACTAATTATGTCCAGAACAAATCACATCAAGGCAAAGTTTGCTGAGGTTGTTGTTACTTCAGAAAATTAATACCGATTCAATTAGCTTGTGCTGTTTTTTTATTAGAACATTTTCATTAGAAAAAACATTAAAGGTAGAACCACTGGGGCTGCTGAAATTGAAATGTTAGGACTATAGTGATAAACAAAACATTGACTTATTGCATAGTGGTATATATTAATAAATGCATTATAATGGTTTAGTTACTTAACTAGAATGTTATCAGCATTGGCAAGCAGTTGCCCACGTGTTACTTCCTTAACATCCAGTGCTACTGATCATTTTGTTGCACTACTAAAGCATTATCTGTTAATTAATAGCATTCTGCCTGGACTTTCTTTTATTGTTCTTATTGTGTAGATTCAAAAGCATCTTTACACCGATGACGCGAAACATTATGACCACCGCGACGTGAAATGAATAATGGCAACTATCTTGTATAAATGACGCATGTCAAAGTCTGGGATATATCAGACAGTAAGCTAACATTCGATACTCGTAGTTGCCATGTTGAATGCAGAAGAAATGGGCAGGAGTAAAGATCTCTTGAATAAGGGCCAAATCATTATGGCCAGACAGCTGGGTCAGAGCATTTCTGAAATGGCAAGGCTTGAGGGGCAGTCACGGTTAGCTGTGGTGAGCACCTTCTGAGAAGGTAAAGACCACAGGTTGTGGAGTGACCACGCCTCATCGATGCAAGATGCGAATGAAAACCATGGCATCTGGTACGCTCCAACAGAGGTGCTACTGTGGCAGCAATGGCAGGTAATTCTGTTGATGGTCAAGGGAGAAATGCCTCAAGACATACAAGACATGAAGCCCTGCTAGGCTCCCAATCTACTCTCTCACCTGTGTGTATTCAATTCAACTCAAGTTTATTTATATGTTGCATTTTCACAGTATTACATGGTCTGAAAGAGCTTTAAATTGTCTCTGCCCAAAGGCCCCCAGAGAGAAAGCCAGAGGCAACAGTGGCAAGAAAAAACTCCCTTGGATGGGAGCCGAACCTCCTAGGAGTGGCAAGGTGTGTGTATGTTTCAAAAAAGAAGAGCAAGATGGGATATGTGAAAACTGAAATAGATAGCAAATAAAATATAATTTCATTACAGTATAAAAAAAGCACAGATACATCATGTGAGTCTGTTAGTTGAACTACCAGTTTAGAAACTGGTACCTATCTTGTTTACTTTTCAATGCAAAGTAACGAAATTACTTCAAACACTTATTCTGCTCCTACAAGAGAGTTATCAATCGCTATTTCTGGTATAACGCTGATGTACCTACCGCTCTTCTCATTGGTCATTTTTTGTCTTCAATTGACAGCTCAGTATAATCCCACTAATCACTGAGTTTCTGAATGGTGTGAATTGTACCTGTTCTTATCACCCACATTTGAGATGCTGGGTGTTACTTCTTGTCGCCATGCGAGGGGTGAACACAGCCCCTTGAGTGGGATCTCTGTCCACTTCTTTTTAGTTATTTCATCTTGCATTGCGAATGGATTATAGATGACAAAAATTGCTAGAAGATAGTTATATACATAGACTAGCTAAATCTGCTGCAGCATAAGTAAAATTTCAGCAAAAAGTGACGAGAAAAAAAGAGCAGTCAGCGAGATGTCGAATGCACTCACATTGTATGTGACTGGAGTTGGCACTCACTAAAATGGGTCTACTTAAACATTCAGCTACTGAAGCCATAGCTTACTAATATCATGTTCCATTTTCTCCTCAGTCTTACAGTATATGATGAAATTAGGTGGTGAATTCTTCCCTGCAGCTGATATGTTAAAGGTAATGCCATTCCAGTGTCAAAGTAAAGCTTTAGTGACACACTGTCGTACCTGTTAAATTAAAATGAATGTTTAATGGAGTTCAACTGCCATGGTTTTCAAGTCTGCCTTCCTCTTGGTGGCCACCTATGTCCAGATAAGTTCTCGAAGCCATGCTCAGAAGAGTTATCTTTTGGTGTCTGATTGCTAGTAATTTCTTCCCTGATGTTTCTGAGGATGAGAGAAAAATTGGATCAATGCACACGATTCTTCAAAGCCATTAAATTGCTAATTTGGAGGCCATCTGATTTCTGTTTGCTGTCTCTTGTTATGTTTGGTGATTTCTTTGTAACATTTGTCTGTTTGTGGTCCATCTACTGTGACTGCAGTGTTATAGATCCTGTGAGCTACTCTAACTGTAATAAAGTGGAGAATAAAAATCTGAGACTGAGAGAAAATGGACAGGAGATTTGCTGCTCTAGGCCAGAAAATTTTCTCCAAAAAAACCTTTTGTCAAATGACACTAAATCACTGCCTTTTCCATTAGTGTGGAGAAGATGCAGTTGGCAACATGTTAATATGACCATGATGAAGTATTATTTTGGTAAAAAAAAAAAAAACATGCAAATTCATACTATGATGTAGAAGCATATTTTGAAACAATATCGATGCAAAGTAAGGTGAAAATCTCACTGTTTACTCGCATCTTACTCGCACTGTTTACTTTTCAAGGCGCTTTGATTATGTCCTTAGATTCTTTGAATACCTACCAAAGACAGGCCCTTTTGATGGAAATAGACAAATTAAAAATATATTTATCAACTGAAAAGAAACTATGTCATAGGATAATTTGCGAGTCCTTAAACAGCTAAGTCAAAAAGTTAAAACGTTATCATAAAAAACATATATTCTGACCGATATTTGTGCTTGTTTTCTAACTATTTGTAATGATAGCGAAAACGCTACATTATTGCGCTGGCTTGTGGGTCTGCATGGGGAGACAAGCCCCCGCCTTCCTCGTGGACAGCAGGTTATGCTGATAAAGCTCAGTTCTTGGTACTGGGACGGGCTCTTCAGAGGCGGTTAGCTATGGGTAGCTATGGGTAGCTAGCTGCAGACATCTCACCCCTCCCGGAAGCTTGGGGAGTCTCCCTCAAACTGACGTCGGCTCCCTGATCAGAGCTGCCAGGTCTGCGGTTTCCCCACCCTACTGGGCTATTCTGAAAATACAGTTGCGGGTAAATATTAGGAGGTCAAGGGCTGCGGGAATTTGGGCTGCTTTCGTAATGTTCTGCGGCAGCAGATTGTAAGTGGGCAAAATAAATGTATTATTATGAATGTTAGAGGCTCCTAACCATAGCCACCCAAAGTCAGAGGCAGACGCAGACGCAGACGCAAAGCAGACGCAGACGCAAAGCAGACGCACATCTGGCGTGACACTCACGTGTTCAGACTCTCACGTTTAGGTAAGAAGTCTTACAGCAAATTTATATTATTCCATTATAAACTCAAATTAACTACATCAGAAGTTTTGGGGCAGTTTGCAAACTCTATGGACTATTTATAAGGTAATAAAAAGGTTACATAAAGGTAAATGCATGTGCAGACTTGTCTCAAATTGAAAGTCTCACATCAACCAGCTTACCGTAGTTGGCAACAAAGGGAAAAGAGAGTGACACCATTATGTTTAACTGTGGTTTTAACATACATTTGAATGTGATCAGCGTGGAAAATACCGGTTCATTTCTTTGTGATTTAAAATATTGGGTTAGTTTCACCTTCCGTGAGGCGGACTTGAAGCAGACCTTGGGCTGGAGATTTTTATTGGACCTGGCAACACTGTCCCTGATACCTGCAAATCATGCGCAAATATCCCGGAAATCTGTCATTCCGCAATCCAGGGGCGGTAAAATCAGCCGGCAAGAAGTTTTACCGCTGCTCTCGGGTACCTCTCCAAATTTTACCAGCTCTCTCTAACCCGGTCAGCAATTTTTGCCCCCCCACCTCAGTCAGCAATATATATATGATATTACCATAATAACAGCCATGCACTGGCCAGCACACCCACCTCCCCCGGATGCCCCTCATCTGCCTCCCTGAAATCAATGTCCCTAAGGTGGCATGTCTGTAGCTGACTAATTGGACGTCAAATGCCAAGATTTCTGAAGACGACGAGCATGAAAACCGCTGCGCTGTTTGTCACAAAACTATAAAAAGAGTCGCGGCAGGTATTAGGGTATTCGAGTCGCAGATGCAGTGTGAGAAAAGTCGACAGGATCCCCAGTGGTGTTGGAAGTGCGAGGCCCTGCAGGCTGCAGTTCAGCGTCAGACGATCGCATCGCCACGTTCGCATCAAGCCCGACTGAAGGCAGAGGCGCTGGGGACTTTAAACGTGGTAACAAAACACCAATCATACAAGTGCACTGAATGAATAGGCAACATATTCCATTTGAATTGGGTCTGTACAACAAAATAAAAGAGCTGATATCCAAAGTCAATAACAATCGCTTTGTTCTGATACTGGGTTCCGGTTTGTTTAGTTTTCAAGACGTCTTGCATGCAGTGTCTCCATCGATCTTGTATCTTATATATATATAT
>JAODJU010000018.1:23079339-23099888 GCA_026776725.1 Gnathonemus echidnorhynchus
ATCAGAATCAGTAATTATTAAACAACTACCTGGGAGAACTGAAAACAGGGCCTGGATTTGGAATCGAGGTCCAGAGTTGAAGAACCCTGTACTATCAGGACCAGGGTCCGAGTTTTGCTGGTTTGCTGCCATTACATTCTGTGATCAGTTAATGTTGCAGTATGCAAGTATGTCTGGTACTGTGCGCTGAGGAAATGATCATTTCAAAGCAGCAGTAGTCAGTATGCGATGGTGGTGTGTTGCTCTGCGGGTTACGACTCTGTGCCCATGGTCAGAAGGTCATTGGTTCAAATCCCATGACTGGCAGAATGATTTCACTCTTGCGCCCTTGATCAAGGCCCTTAACCCCAATTTCATCAGGCACACTGGCTGACCCTGCTTTCTCAACTACATGTTGTTTCGGATAGAAGTGTCTGCTAAATCAGTGTTCCTCAAACCAGTCCTTGGAGACCCCTGAGAATTGGGAGGGAGCAAAAACATCGACCATCTGGGGGTCACCAAGGACTAGTTTGAGAAACATTGTGCTCAATAAATGTAAAATTGAAATACAAGATTATCAACTACAGAAGTGCAGTCATCTTGATAAGGATTTCATCAGCAGCACATATCCGCCCAAAATAAAGTCTTACTTGTATACTGTTACACAGTATGCTACACTATATGCACTTTTGTTTGCTAATGAAAAGGTTAGTTGAGGTAAACCTATGGACTGGTTATGTTTCTTTTACTTCTTTAGTGGCACAATGTTTATGATGTCATTATTATGTAATATTTTAGTATATTTTGGCTGGTATGGCACGCTCAGTGTGGTGAAAAGTGCACTTACACTTTTGTGGATTGCATTTCTGCCCCAGCTCTGATTCAGCTCTTTTGGGTGACAATATGGGTTAGGTGTCTGTGCTTGTGATCAGAAGGTTGCTGGTTAAAATCCCATGGCTGGCAGAATGATGTCATTTTTGGGCCCTTGAGCAAGGTCCTTAATGCCAACTTCTCCAGACGCACTGTCTCTCCCTTCTTTCTGATCCATAAATCACATTTGGACAAAGTGTCTATTGAATAAATAACAATAATAATAGTATAAATGTGTAAATAATAATAGTAATAGCTTATAAAATATGCTTTATTGGCCTGCATAAAAGTTGCTTTAGACAATGGTACTTGACAGACGAATAACTGTCAGATGTTATTGCAATTGTTTGTGCCTCAGTTCGAACAATGTCAGCCAAAAGCAATTCTGTGGTGTCTCTTTTGTTACTGCCATGAATTTATTTTTTCAGCAAAAGGTGGTTCACTTTGACTTGATATTAAGATAATCCACTGAGGAGTCAGAAAAGACTTGGGATTGTGCGTGGTTCATCTAATGAATCCCCGTGTGAGACTCATGTTCCTAATGCTCCTCTATGAATTTTTCGACTTTGTGCATTGGGGAATAGCGCTAGCCTCCCACATTCTATACCAGTCTGTGAAATGCATAATTTATTGTGCAAAGTAAGGACTCAATTACGGTAGTCTTGCTGGTTAACAGTCAATGTGAGGATTCCTTCTGAGTGCATTAATGAAGTTGGACAGCCTGACTGAAATGGCTGCTTTTGGGGGTGCTGATTTTATTTTATTATTATTTTTTGCCTTAAAGAGCTGCTTCTTTCGACCATATTGTTGCGACGTTTCCTGGGACGGAAAGGGCCCCCACCCCTGTTCCTTGGGAGGGAAATCTGATGTTAGTTTTGATGACCTTGTTTGTTGAAATGGGCATCTTGGCCAGAGGGGACTTCCAGGATAAGTGTCATACGTAATGCAATGCAGTGCTGGATTAATCACCAACAATGGGTGCAGCAGCAGAGCTACACCTTGGGAGCATCTCTATGACAGAGATTATCAAGTACATTTTCTCATTGTGCTGGTCTCACCTCGGTGAGGAATTTAACCTTTGAGACCATTGCAGAATGCCACCAGACCTACAATGAGCACTGCCTGATAGGGCATCACGTGATACATTACCTCCATGTCAATTAGCTTGCTTGATTGCTAGGTGTTTTTGTGTTGTGTTTTCTGTTTCAACAGTGTTATCTCCCTTTATTTGTCAGTCAGCTGAAGTGAGGAGCTCATAAATATTCCAGGCATCCCACTTGGGCTGTACTGCAGTGAGAAGGTCAGGGGGACATGTTTATCCTGGCCTTTCAGCTGTGTCTCCTCACCTCATACTCTACACCCAAGTTTGATTAATAAGATTGGAAGAGCTGTTGGCTACCTGTTGGCAAGGGTAGAATTTTCCAGAAGTATCAAAGCCCTAATGCTGTTTATCAGCAGGTAGCACCTGGTCTGAAACAGAACAGGTTTTGGCTGCTTGCCTGCCTGGGGGATGATGACAACATCATGGCTTTTTATTCACAGGTGACAGAGTGACAATCGGTGACGGAGTGTGTTATTGGGAGAGAGAGAACGGGTTGGTGGAGTGACACAATGGAGAAATGAGCTTGTAGAAAGATGTTGGGGAGTCATACTAGTGTAATTCTTATCCAGTGATGAGTATGTCTGTTTGACAGGAGGAAATGGCAAATTAGTTTGGAAAGGTACAACAGCCTGGGTCAGGGCTTCTGGGGATATGTAGGAAAATATTAAAGTGATGAAGACAAATACAGAAAAAGACTGCAGAAAGAGATAAACAGTGATAGGTACCTAGAGAGATCAAAGTTAGGCAGAGCTAGCAATAAAAGGACACATGGGATTGTGGAGGGATGCTTCTCAGAGAAGATGCTCGGCTAAGTGACTGGCAGTACAGCAGAAACAATGTGAGATATATTAGGCAAACATGACATTGATCAAACAGAGATATGCTTGTGGTAATGTTTGGGAAAGAATTATCTTTATCATTAATATCATTATTAAGAATTATGATTAAACTTTGGGAAAGTTTATCGTTATAAACTTAAACTCACCAAAATAACAACATGGACTATAATCTCAGTTGATCTTATGAAAAGACAGGCTGTCTGTGTACTAGAAGTTGTTACAAGGTGAGAAAATCCCTGGATATCTGCAGATGTTTGTAGCATCTATGTCGTTATTGATGTGTACGATCCTTTTTCAGACAGAAAATCTGGAAAGTATGCAGTCATGGATAAAAGAAAATACACCCTCCTTCAATTCTATGTTTTTATTTGTCAGGGCTTAAATAACAAGTGTGTGGTCCTCACCAACTTATGTAAACAAACAAATATAACCTTGGGTGACAAAAAAAACTCAAAAAACAAAACAGATTTCAATATTCAGAAGCCATGTGGGAAAGGAATAAGCAGTAACATGTAGAATCACCTTTAGCAACAATAACTTAGTAAACACTTTCTGTAGAAGTTTATCAATCAGTTTATCATTTTGGGGAAATTTTGACCCACTTTACAACATTGCTTCAGATTTTTGATGTTGGAGGGTATTTTGTATGCATAGTTCGGTTAAGGTTGTGTCACAGCATCTAAGTGGTGTTGAGGTCTGGCCCTTGACTTCCAAAATCTTGACTTTTTCTTTTTCAGCCATTCAGATGTTTATTTGTTGCCCAGTCCAGCTTAAGCTGCTGGTGAGAAGGCTTCACATTTGTCGTTTCAATGACTGTAAGTTTCCCAGGTTCTGTGATGGCAAAACAAGCCCAAATCATCTCCCCTCCACCACAATTCTTGAGAAGCATTTTGCTATGTACAAGCTGGCCACTTGTGCAGCCTACAGGTTCGTGGCAGAGATGTTTGGTGTGAGCAGAATCATTGTTCATACCACCTTGCCCAACATTGATAAGACAATCACCACCAATCCAGAGATCAACACTCCATGCTAAGTCCTATGTGTCTAATAATTTGCAAATTCTGTTCCCATTGCAGTTTTGTGAATTCCTCCTTTTTCTAGTCCTCACAAAAACCAACTCAAGCAAACATAATTTTTTTTTGGAATCTTTCAGAGTCTATTAAAATTTGAGTGTTTCCATGAACAGGTTTTCAATTTGTATCTTGCTGAATACGCAAAATCTAGGTCAAACATCACTAATGTTACCTTAGGGTCTACTTTTTAGGAAAAAATGAAAACATATTGAAATTTGTTGTGTTTTTTTCCATCACCCAAGGTTAGATTTGTTTGTTTATAGAAGTTGGTGAGGATCATACAATTGTTATTTTGGCCCTGATAGATAAAAACAGATTTGAAGGAGGGTGTATCTTTGTTTTCCTCATGACTGTAGACGGCTTTCTTAGTTACTTAGTGAAATGTACAGAAAATCCACAAGCGGGAGTAGGGATTCTGCGATGATATAGCTAAACTGTAATGTAATAAGTGATGAGCTGCAGGGAAAGTATCAGTCAATGTGCTGTTCAGCAAAGTTTGTCTAATCACATCACACCTGTGTCTAATTTCATTAAACGCAATAAACCAGTGAGGGGCCAAAAGAGCTCCAGCCATCAGATGAGAAATGGCTTTTTCCAGTGATCACTGACATATCTGCAGGACAGTTGCTGGCATAATGCTAATAAAGAACGATCACTATAGACAATCGTGTCTTCACAATAGCAGCAGAAACGGTGCTTCGGTCTGTGCCTACAGCTGAAATGAAGATAATAAGATCAAGCTTTCGCTTAATACCACTTCAAGGTTAATATCGTCAGTTTCCACATGGTAAGATACACAATGACAGCTAGCATAATAATGGTTATACGTTTGTATTAATTATCCATATATATATATACATTGTAGTGCTGACATATAATGACAAGTTCAACATATAATGAGTTGTGTTATTTTATAGCCAATTATGTGCAAATACCGAATAATACACTTGATCAAAAACGGACTAATATAGTTCATGTTATTCCTGCTGATGTTATTCTAATGACTCATCAGTGGCGTGTCGAACTAGAAAAGGCTACAGACCCACAGGTTATTATTATGAGACCTGGTTTTCTAAGCCTGTGTTCGACTGCATTGATTTTTATGTATTCATTTGTCATGACATTTCAAGATAAATGCGGCAGTATTGCTGCATAGCTGGAGGAATGATAATCAATTTGCTATTCCCAATGCCAGGCCCTACAGTTTAAAACCGCCACCTTTATCTATTTAGCTGCTGGTTGTGACACCTGCAGGTACAAATATCAGATGAAAGTCAGTGGATTTATGTTGAATTTGCAGTGTTTTATTGTGACTCTCTAGTCATCGGCATCTGCGATAAAGGAGAGAACCAGATAGGACACATGGTAGTGCAATGTCCTTCAGGCTCAGACAATACTGGAAACATTTTTTTGCAGTACTGAGTCACCTGAATTGAATTAGATTTGTTGTCGGAATGTGTCTGAATTTCAGGCATTCTGGCACATTTTGAGACTTTGCAGTCTCAATGATGAGTATTTGGCTTCTGTAACACTTTCTGATCCAGATTTTTTTAAACTGTGTGTTGCAATCTGTTGCAGTCTTACAGAAATAGGATTGGTGGATGATCTATCTATGGGTGATTCTTTTCTGGCGAATGTTTTGGTGATTTTGCTGCGCATGTACACGAAAAATTTGCCCTGTATGAAATCTTACAGGAAGTCATGTAGTGATCAAAGACAGATAAATATGTCACGTGCTTATGAGTTCAGATCCTTTACTGATATTGCCTTGAGTAAGGTGCTGCACAGTAAAAACTTAAGTGCAGATCCAGGCAATTGAAAATGAATCACAGAGATAAGTGTCACGTATAATAATTCTATGAAATGACAAGATGCCAAACCAACAAACAATTAAAGTTGTTGTGTCTAGCACTGACCATTGCTGTCTGTGAGAGGCTGGCACGGGCACCCAGGCTGCCCAGCTGCCAGAGCTGACACATTGCTCTGGGCCTAATTAATTGCTTATAATTGCGTGCAAAAGCTTCCTCTGCAGAAAGTGCTTCTTTCGTCTTCTTCCCCACCTTCACTCTAAGGCTCATTTAGTTACAGTCCGAGCTGTGGACTCCTTTCGGGCACCAGAGAAAATCTCATAGCCCCTAGGAAAGAATGTTTTTCCTCTCTTGTTTTAAGAAAACAGAAAACTGTTTCATCCTGACGGCCTGTACGTCTGGAGTCGGGGAATGGTGTTAAACATGGGAAATTATGGAATAGTATCAATATAGATCATGGATGTTTTCTTACATTGCGCAATAATGATAATCATGCATTGACTAGCGTTCGCATTTGGGACTCGGATCACCAGACACAATTTAATTTGGGCGTATGTTGATAATGAAGCTGCCCATCCCAGTGCCAGTCAAAAGTTTGGACATGCCAAGTCACCTACAAAGGAGAGTGATAGTGTTGTGTCACATGACCTGGCCACCTGAGCTAGACCCATCAGAGATGGTTTAGGAGGAGTTTGACCAGAGAGTGAAGGAGAAGCGGCCAATGAGTGTTACGCATATGTGGGACCTCCTTCAGGACAGCTGGAAAAGCATCCCAGGAGGCCACCTCATGAATCTGCTGTAGAGGAGACAGTAGGGTCAGCCAGTCCCTGGAGCACTTAGGGTTAAGGGCCTTGTTCAAGGGACCAATGGTGGCGTCACTCTGCTGTCCACAGGATCTGAACTGACAACCTCCTGAGTCCCAACCCACTGAGCTGGTCCCCAATCCCCCCAACAAATTTATGTCCTTTGTTTAATACTTTAAACAATTGTTTTTATACTCTAAAATGTACAGAATAGTACAAATAATCCTTTCTACGGGTAGGTGTGGCCAAACTTTTGACTGGTACCGTACATTACTGTATAATACTGTATTACAAGTTAGATATGGATAGTGGCTGACAGTGCTGCCCATTCCCTGCATCTGTTACACACCTGCTAATGCCCTACTACATCTGCTTTCAGGCATGTCTGGGTCAGTGTATATTATTTACTATGGACCTCACAAGTGCGATTGGATGTGACCTGACCAGGTGTAACTCAATGTAAGACTGTATAAAGAATGCGTTTCCAGTAACGTCGTAGATAACATCTGTGAAGATGACTGACGTTCCACATGAGCTACTGTCTCTCACTGATTATTCAATAAGGGAAATTGTGAGAAAATGTCAATCCTTCCTTTCTGGGTTGTTGGTAATGACCTTTACTGGTGATTCTCTTACTGGAGTTCTTGGGATAAGCAAGACCAAGATATACAGATTTAGAGAGAACTAATTTAACAACATACAAGATAATTGGGAATATGTTCAGAACTGTGATTTCAGCTAATTAGAGAAAAAAAAATCCAAATGATGTCTTCTAACTGCGCAGTATGAGAATTCTGCTGCATCGCTAGTGAAAAGCTATTTTTTGTGTACTGTGCTGGCATTTTGAATATGCTTTTTGATCCTTACTGGCTGTGATTTGCATTAAGGAATGTGATTTTATTCATTGATCATAACTATATATCATTCCAGGCAAAGTCCACATAATACAATCACTCACCTAGACTTGTAGATCTCCTTTCTAATGTTTCTTCTCATTAATGGCTTTAAACTTCTTGTAAATATTGAATGAGCAGGTCAGGTTTATCTCTCTTACCAAACGCACGTCACCCGTCTGTAAGTATTGGGCCTGGACAACATTTCAGTGTCATCTTGAAATGGCTCAGCTTTCCGGGATGAAAGGATGAAGAAAGGATGAAGAAAGGATGAAGGGACACACCTTGTATCGTCCCTGATCCTGCCAAAGTAGGTCTGCTTTGTAAATTCTAAGAGATAGCGAGAAAGATTGGGAGGGCTCAGCTCTCAGGTGGAGTTTGCCAGACCTACAGTAGGATTAGTAGAAGGTTCTAGACCTCCTCATAACCCTTCTGAGTGGCTGGAAGATGGATGGAAGATGGATGGAAGATAGACACACTGTAACAAGAACTAAAGGCTGATCTGTTGTATTATGATTTGAAAACGCTTAATTGAAGCTCTCTTCTCACTGACTTAATATTAGATGATGGAATCTACAGATGCAAGCACTGCCACCGCATGTGGAGTATTAAGACTGGGGCAGTGTGTGTGTGTGTGATCCTACTGATGAAGCAGCACAACGGTGGCTGTTCCGAGCACAGCCTGCCACCTCTGCCCAAGGGGCAGCCCGTGAGCATATAAGCTGCTAAAGCACATATGCTTAAGACCACTTTCAAGGCTGAACACAGCACGTCCTCTAAAGGGCTCCGTGTAACAGCTTCCCTGAAAGAGGTTACCGGGGTAGTCAGAAGCCAAGTCCACATGCAGCTGCCTCCTGAAACTCACACGGGGGCCATTTTGCTTCTGTTTTTATCAGCAAAATCGCTGCATTAGGAATTCAGCCCATAAAGACTAATGCTTAAGAAGAATCTTAGCTCCTGTAATTCTATGCAGCTGGATCAGTGGAAATCTTCTGTCCTGCCCTCTGCCCATCTTACTGCACTATTTCGCTGCTTTCTAAATTAAATTTAGTTTATAAGTATTTTTAACTGTGTTGTTGCAGAACTGTAAACATATGTCTGATGTACAGGAATGCAATTTCCTGGATTGTCATTGAGAACTCGGGTTCTCTCCGCTAGGACAGGGTTGGGCAATCTTACCCACAAAGGGCCGCTGTGTCTGCAGCTTTTTGGGATAACCTTTGGGTCAGCTGTTCAAACCCAGGTGTGAGGACTCTTCAGGCAATTTGTCCTCTAATCATTAATCCAATTAGGGAGTTGCAGCGAAAATCTGCATACACCGCAGCCCTTTCTGGGTTAGATTGCCCACCAGGTCCAATCAGCAATAACCTCCCTCCTCTAAATGTATTTAATATACCCCAGAGATTAACATACCTGGTTACATGTAATTAAATTAGATTATAAGTATATACTGCGTGCAGAATTATTAGGTAATTCTGCATTTTACTCGTGTGTTCTCTTCAGACCAGTATTTTTTATCCACTTGAATCTCCAATTTAGAATGCAATGTTTAGAAATAGAGCACACTCACTATTTTGCCTGAGTACTTTCTGTATGGAGTAAAATAGGAAACAGTAGATACTTCCCTGTGCATAATTATGAAGCAAATCGTTATCGGTATTAAAATTGGCCAAAAAGAACTTTAAAAAAAAAAAACAAAATAGTAAAATGCCTGTCAGAGGGATGAAAAGACTCACAGACTTTTAAAACGTGATTGCCATACGGTCATGTGGTTTGTGGCCAACGGCCATTTAGGGAGAATTTAGGGAAAAGAAGATGCAAATTAACTGTCAAAGATTTGTGTCAAATTCAACAGGAGTCTTCCAGTAACACCTTAGCATCAAGTGCCACCATTTTTCAAAATTTTAATCTGAATGGAATCTTTATATCTGCTAGGTACAGTGTGCTATGTGACATCGCTAAGGTTACAACGGCTCAAATACAAACTACACTCAATAAGGCAATAACAAGCTCAAATGTCAAGAATGGGAATAGAACATGACTCAAGACTGGTTTTACAAAGGTTGTGTGGACAGATGAGATGAGAATGACACTTGGTGGACCAGATGGATGGGTCCATGGATGGACATCTTCAGGTACTGAAAAGGTGGTGGAGGAGTGCTGGTGCGGGCTGCAATTATCAATGATGAACTTGTAAGACCTTTCCAAGTTACAGACGGTATAAAAATTAACCCCAAGATCTGCTGTCAATTTCTAGAAGACACTTTCTTTAAACTCTGGTGAAGTAGAGGTCAGCAGCTTTCAAAAAGGTTATTGTATTCATACAGGACAATGCCCCAACCCATGCATTAAAGCATTCAATAAATTCGCTGGCTGAGAAAGACAAGAAAGGTGATCTAATGATGACCTGGCCTCCTTCATCATCTGACTTAAACCCCAGTGAGAACTGCTACGGCTTACTAAAGTGTGAAATTTGTCAGGATGGCAAGCAGTACGCGCCTCAGAGCGGCGTCCGGGAGGCTGTCCTGGCTGCCTCACCTAATATAAAACGTGATAAATTCAAAAACTTGACAGGCTCAATGGATAATAGGCTCAGGATGGACATCAAGAAGAAAGGTGCCTATACAGGACATTAAGCTTGGTGAGGTGGACTGTATAGAACAGCTGATAGCTAATTATCCTTTATTTTATAGATCGAATAACAAGCTTTTAAAACTATTTCTGTGGATGATGAAGTGAGAAAAATCCACTTACTTTCTGATTGCCTAATAATTCTGCACACTGATAAGTGTTTTTCTTTAATTTTTTTTGTGAAAGACTAATGTGACATTTTCTCTCTGGATAAATTTATTTTCATCACTTATGAATTCGCATTTAACACTCTGCGTAAGTTTTACTGAAAATTATCACGAGGAATAGCACTCACCTAACGATTCAGCATCTAGTAGGTTGTTTACTTTTTGTGTACAATATTCTGTTTTTCAGGATATCCTACTTATGTACTGCGTACTTTTTCATTTGTTTGCGCTGCACTGTTTGCACTGTCTGCACAGTCTTTGCACTTTGTCTGTTTTGCACTATATGTACGTTCATCTGTGCACTGCATACTTGTTGCTGCATGCAGTAGAATTTCCTCCTGGGATCAATGCAGTTTATCTTAATCTTGATTTTGGTGAAGTTAGCCGCCCCTTTCTTGACTTGCCGGAATGGCCGTTAGGTGAGGTGCTTTGAGAAAACCGTGGGCTCCTCTGCATTCCACATGCTCTCGCTTCACAGGCTGAGTGAAGGAGGTAACAGTTATGAGTGTTTCAGCTTCACTGACATTTACTTTAATTGGCGTCTCCACACAGATGTTGTGAAGATAGGCAGCCACCTTCTCAGATTCTTTGTGAACACTTTGAAAGATCTGAAGGTCATTTTGGGGGAAAAAAAACCTCAAAAGAAAAGAACTGAGCAAAAAGGAAAAAAGATCACGATATAGGTTCACTTTTTTGATTCAGCATTGCTTTTTCTAGGCAATTCAAAGAACACTTATGGTGGCCTGTTATTTGGTGTTTGTGTAATGGGCATGTTTACTTCCTGATTGTTTCCGGTGATAGTGCAGATTGTCTTTCTTGTACTGAGGGCACCATCGGGGTAAAACACACAGTGACAAGACACATTAACATGAGATACAACAGTACACTGCTAAAGTGCCAGTGCTGATGTAAATGTTACTTTATCATTTAAAAAAAAGAGATGGACGTCATTGTCGATACTTGTGTTTGAATTTCCATTAATGAATACTGTATTTATGTCGGTTGTGGTTAATAAGGTGAAAAGAACTCAATCAGAAGGCACTGACTGTGGTCATAATAGAGAAATGAAAAAAGCAGGAAATGCCCAGGAATAGTGTGGAAAGAGACAAACCCAGAGCATTTAAATTAATGGACGTTTTCATCTTGGTTCAGAGCTGTGTCCTGTGGTAATGTGAAGCAGCGTGACTTGTTTAGAATACCAATACAGCCCATCTGACATGCTACAAAGCATTAAGAGAATGACTGCCTAATTTCCTTTATTTTTTGTCACAGCAGAGAAAATAGCTGCTATTATTATTATGAGGAGTATTAGCTTAACACCAGACATCCATCTGCATGTGCAGTGAGCTTTGTGTCACACCAGGGAGCCCAGTGTTAATGCCCATCTTAGGGCAGCTGTGGCTGTTCATCCAAAGGGTTTCCAAAGACTCCCCTGTGCCACACCAGTCAAAGTCCGGCAGTGGGGTTCCAACCTCGCTGTGCCGGATGATCCATGCGGTTTGGACCCCCCAAAATCTCGAGCTGGCTCTCGTCCTGCTGCAGATGCGTGGGTTGGCTCAGTCCTTCTACATCTCACTGATCCTCAGAACCTCACTACCGTCGACCAGGCATTCTGGATGTCCTTTATCCTGCCCTTCTGCAGAAGCCCCGTACCCCTCTTTACTCGATGCATCCGAAGAGCGTGGCTCTGTGTGTACAAGCCTGCAGTCAGCCCCGCTTTACCTCAATTAGGGGACTAGTGAGCCATCCTCGCCCCCCGAGAGATCGCCGCTGTTTCATCAGAACAGCCGGTGTCTCATTACCTCACAGTTTATATGCATATTGTGTAGAAGGGCAGCCAGGATGGTTTATCATCAATACCTAATTTGGACGGTGGCCTGTTCATGTTGTTGGGCAGAGTTGCAAAGTTGGGCAGTTTTCTTTTTAAAGGCTAAGCATATGTTGCCTCATTTACAGCATCCGGTACATCACAGTGTTGACAAGGATACAATTTGTTGTTGGCAGACATCCTTGTATGGCAGCTCGAGTGATGTGCCTTAGCCAATGCTGCGTGTTGTTTCTTTAATTCCCCTCACTGTTCATCACCATAATTCCACTCTCGGGTTCGAGTGCACCGCAGAATACATTCGCGGAGTGACGTTTTGTGTACAAGGCTCCCCTCACTAGTAACCCTGAGCTGATGCTCCGGTATCGACGTTTGGATTGCAGTTGGCATCGTAACGCGAGGCGTGTGGAAATTCAGGCTCCGCTTTCAGCTGATTTCATTGAGATTTTTGAATTGTTTTATAGATCCAGTACAAAGAAAAACAAATGTAAATCTGCTTCTTTTTCATTTTGCAAAGTTTGTGGAAGGTTTAACTATTTTATGCATAGATGAATGGTAATATAATGTACATGCTATATAAAGCAATAAAAATATCTAAAAACTCATCAAAAGCACACTACAATATAAGATTTGATAAAGATACATCAGGTCAGAGAGGGAAAGTGGGGCACATTTCGTAACAAATATCGATAAAGCACTGTGAGAGTCTAATATGTGGGTGCAAGCTGTATCATCTGTTATCAAAGCCATACATTTGCTTTGATATTATCAGCAGTATATGCTGACTTTATATGTACATACTATGTGAATATTTAACTGCGTGTTGTAGGAACCATAATTATCTGTGCTTTAAACTGTATAAAACACCAGTGGCATTTGTTCTTAAGGACTAATGAGACGAAATTTGAAATATTTGTGTCAAACTTCTGTGTATTGTGTGCATAAGATGAGTGCATAAGTTCTAAATTTCTCGTTACCGCTGGTGACAGAGTTGGTGATCTTTACTAAATCCATGACAATCTCAGAGAGTATGACACAGCGAACTTCAAAGAGCATGACACGGCGTACTTCAAAGGTATGCCACTCCATCAGGATTACGGCAGTAGTCCTTCATTCTTCAGGAAAGAAGGGCCCTAAAACACAGCTCACAACTGCCACAGAACTGTAACACAGAAGGGAAGTGAATATCAACCCAAAGTAATGCCATGACTCACCTGGCCTCTGGACCTCAGGCTGATTAAACTTTTATGGAATGGACAGAGCAGTCAAAGCAAAACAGCCCTGCATCTCTTAGAATTGCTGCAGAAGAGCTAGGCATGTTGAATGATTTCCTTCTGAAGCTTTGCGTTTGTAAAGCTGTTATCAGAGCAAATGGTGGCCGTTTCGTGGAATCCAGGAATTCGGCAATTCTTAAACGTTTCGAGCACTGCTTTGGTATTACATACAGATTGTTTCATGCATTGCCTTGTATTTTAATAGGAAAATATTTACATACAAATATAATGTAAAGCATTTTCAGGACCTATTTTCCCCGGTGAAATACATGTATATGCATTGAATATGTTTATTTCCACGGGTGAAACCTTTGCATCTTTATGGACATTGTGGGCGGCCCAGTGGGTAGCTGTGTTGCCTCACACTTCCAAGGCTGGACTCTCTGTGTGTGAAGTTTCCATGTCCTCCCTGGGTAGTGAGTGTTTCCTTCTACAAGTACAAAGTTAATTAGTGTTTCTAAATTGCCCATAGTGTGTGTGCCTCAGGAGTGACACTCTGGGGGGGGGGGGGGGGGCATATTTCAAATGCCTTACAGGGCCATCTGGTTTTAACGAAAATGAACACACTATTTAAACTAATTAGTGTAAATTTACTTGGGGTGGAGGGGGGTGGAGGTGGTAAAAATATTGTATGGGGGCTAAAGCCCAAGTGACCCTGGCAGAGATAAATGGCTACATGATGGATAATGAAAGTTCTTGATGACAGTTAAAGGTCTCTTCATGTAAGTGTAGGACAATAATAATCATCTTAAATGCAGACATGAGGGCGGATCGTTAACTTAAGTCTAATTTAGTCTTAAGCAGAAATATCGGTTAGGTTAATCTACTTGAAAATTAGTTTTGCGGAATTAAAACAAGCCCTTGTTTATTTCTCCTCCCCCTTGCGGTTTAATTTATGCGGCGGGGGTGGGCGGATTACGGAGTAGTAATATTTGGTTACGGGTGGACGTGAAGTGAAGGCTATCTGTAGTCACGTGGACCAGGGTTCCCCGAGGATTCCCCCGAAAGTTACCACGTCTCCCAGCCGAGGCGCTGTCCGGTGCGTCTCGCTTCTTCAGAGATGCATGAGCAGATCAACCCTCACAGTGCGATCGGGCTGCGTAGAGGAGCAGGTGTATCGCGGGGACCGGCGAGCTCAGCTTGATCCGTACATGCCGACAGCATTAACACACAGTTCCGTATTGGTCACTTATCAGAAAACTAAGTCAGAAAACGTAGTCGGTGGGGCACCCTCGAAGAGCCATGATTTGGACTGCTTTAATACTGTGTTTCGTAACTTTGACTTTTGGGAATAAAACAGACGTGCGGCTGCCTTTCTTCCACGGGCATGTTTTTGAGAACTCCCCACCAGGATCCAAGGTAAACGGAATTAGCATCCCATTCAGACGGACAGATGCGCAAGAATGGTGTGCGGCGGCAGGTACGCACGTAAAACTCCTGGGGCAAGGCAGCGACCACTTCCACGTCTTTGCTCATCACAAGAGCGGACATTTCTTGCTGAGAACCGCAGAAATGCTGGACAGGGAAGAGCAATCTGAATACATCATTGGCCTCGGTTTATGCTGCCAAAGTTGCGATCGCGCTCACCTTGTGGTGGCCGAAGTTGCGTCCCTGAAAATCGACATACTGGACACGAACGACCACGAGCCCACCTTCCCCTATTCCGACGTGAAGATAACTTTGGATGATGCCACAGCCATCAGATCTGTAGTGTTCAAGGCGGCAGCCCATGACATAGACAGTGGCAAAAATGCGGAATTGATTTACTTCACACTTCCAAAAAATAACAGTTTCTATGCGGTGCCAAAAACCGGTGATATTATTTTGGTGGATTCCGTACTGGGATTTGCCAGCCCGATTAACTTTGAGGTGTTTGCGAGAGACCGTGGCTGGCCTTCCCGCACAAGTAAGAGTTTGAAAATCGAGATAAATCCTCGGCTCTGGGCAGCGGCGCAGCCGCCCCACACTGATGCATCTGCCCCCGGAATTTCACGGAGGTCGCGGTCTCTCCTTGTTTCCGATAGCGCCCTAGTTATTAACGTATCCGAGGATGCCGGTATCGGTTCAGTTGTAATGAATCTTATGCCGGTGAAATTTCAAACGGCTAGTTTTGAACTGATGAACCCAAGCTCCGAGGCCAGTCCGGTCATGGTGAGTCGCGACAGCGGGGATGTCGTGATTGCCCGGCGCCTGGATAGGGAGACGGAGCCGGTCATAGACATGATTGTTAAAATTCAAGATAAACAAGGTGAGTGTAACCCAAAATCTAACAGAGATTTAGTAGTGCTTTGTGATTCAACTATTGCCCACTTTAAAAAACCGATTAGATTATAACTTAAGTTCGCATAGATTTATATGGGTGTCTTCCATTAAAACTAATCAATAACGTGTTAAATAAACTAATAAATAAATAGTTAATACCATATCACCTTGCGGCCACGTTCCACAAGTTATATCTTTAAGTGGAAAAGATTTTGCTCGAAAACATGTGCGGTTGACATATTCAACATGCATGCATTTCGCTAGATTCGGCGTCGTACTTTATTATTGTATATATGTCGAATCTGAGCATTATGCCACACAGAGTGGTAAATGTAGCCTATCTAAAAGACAATATTTAGTTCTTTGTTTTAGAGTTACAACATGAAGTATGCAATTCCAAAGTCCCCCCGGTGAAGATCACATTAATTGTCACAATGTAGCCTATCGATTTGCTTCGCAATTCACAGTTAAGATGAAATCTAGCGTAATAGTGATTGCGGCAAATTAACTGCTGCACTTAATATGCATCCCAGGCTGGCAGTTTGGTAAATCATAGTGTCATTGGTCATTTTGTGTTAGTATTTATTAGTCATGTATTGTATTATTTATTATATATTAAGCTATATGTCATGAACAATAACAATAATGTACTTCATTATATATCTTATTATCATCACAATACGAAAACGGAATACTTTTTTCCCTCTTTACACCTTTGCTGTTTACAAATGTACTAAATAGATAGTTCGATTGTTAACTATTTGACATATTAGGCCTATATCGAAATTATGAAACTAATGCACCAAACCTTTATTTCTCTTATTTTTGAAGAAGTATTACTGGACCAAGAGTGTTGCAAAAAAATTTAAAAATGATGGAACATCACAAGAAATGCACTAGAGGAATATTGTTGGCAATTTAGCATTTACACCTTCATGAAGGAAATTGCTCTCCCTTAGGTGCAGGGGATTAAGACCCACAGGCTGGTGCGTTTATGTGTGTGTATGTGTGTGTGTGTGTATGTGTGTGTGTGTGTATTGCTATGCTATGCAGTGACTGTGTATTGCAGTGTTGTGAAGTGACTGGCAGATTCATAAAATAAACGCAAACTGCTATATCAATGGCAGAAAAAGTCAGAAAAGACAATAATTGCGTAGAGTAGAACAGAATTCGATAATAGTAATTAACAAGTGTTCCCGTTGATTAATCAGGTCACCACAATCCCTTCTTAGGGGGAAAACCACACTATTCTCCTGACCAGTTCAGTACACCGCCTATGCATTTCTGCTGAATATGACAATCAACTCAGTCATTTTGCTTATTCTCAGTATGAAAATGACTTTGCTGAGGAACAGGGGAGGGTGGGAGGTATTAGCCTCCCGGGGGGGAGTTGATTTGTGACTTCTGCCTTATATTACAACATATTACCGAATAAACGCTTCAACATTTGACCCGACCTTACACATGCAGACACGACTTACAGAAGTATTCAATCCGTCATTAACCTTTTAATAAGCACCAGTTGAAACCTTGGGGAAGAAAAGACGTAGAGTTGTACCAAGTTTCTCCAACCCCTTTACTCCGTTGTGGAGGCTATTAGTGTCGAGAATATATTGTTTCTTTAAATAATTTAGGTACCCAGTGCACAGTACTGGAATTTTAAATGTCTGCCACTAAAAATTGATTCGGAGTAAAATGAGTATTGGTGTTAATGCAGTTCCTATAATCCACTAACAAAATCATGCTTACTAATCCATAGTCGCAATATCCAGTCATTTTGGTTGTATTAGTTACAGTTTCCAGTGATTATTCATACATAATTGCTCCGTATGTAAATGTTGAAACACAAGTTAACAATTATTAAATTACCCTTTTTAAATTTCAGAATAGATGTATGCACATCTACGTATTGTGTGATGCATTCACTTCACTTTTACGGTTGGTATAAATTTTCTCAGTTCACTTAGAACGTCTGTTATTTTCTGGCTATTACGTTTTCAGGAGTTACCGTTTAAAGCATTCTAACACAATCTGGATAAAGAAAGACTATGTTTTAATTATCAAAATACTAAAGCAATATTTAAGAATCTGCCTATTGTTAACATTACGATATCCTAAATTACCGTAAAATGGTTTTAGTGTTTCACCCCGAATATGCCCAGAAGATTTAAAAGTTGAATTTTAATCTATACGCCTTAACTGCGGCGCTGCTCCGTAACAGGTCGCTTTAAATCCTCGTCTTCTCGCATTTGTCGTGTGATCCCATCTCATTTTCTTTGATTTTTAGGGTCTTGGAGTGCTGCGCATTTGTCAGAAACCTTTAAAATTCATCAAATCCCCGATTTGTTGCGATTCTGTTTTTCTGCCTCTTTCATATGTGCATTTACTTCTGTGCGTGACAAGTTCACTCGTTACGCTAATCGGAGGTAACTTGTACGTTTGCGTGGCTGTTGCGTTCTAATTGTTGTTTGTCTAGGAAGCTGTGATCCAGCTCTGGTAACCAGTGCGCGGGATGAATAGATGCGTGTGTCTTAATATATTAGTTCGAAAAATGTGCACACATTTACTTGTTTTGGAGGAACGGTCTTGGGGATGCTTAGGATCTTCAGGGATACTGAATATCATTTGGGTTTCATGACTTGAGGGAAGTGACTTTGGTGATCAATCTTCTTCCAATCAATCCTTCCACTTGCCTCTGTCTGGCCTCTGTTCTTATGGTGCAGTTGCTATTTATGTTTCTGTGGAGTAAAACTGAGCGCTGAAGACCACAGAGGAGCAGCAGTGTTCATGATGCAATTCTGAAATCATGAATCCAATCAACATTTTTAAATACTGCGAGAGCAGACCATTTACACGGATCCTCGGCACATGCTTAGACACATGCGTGGGGACGTGTTCACTACGTACTGTGGGTTCACTACTATATGTTCTGCATTTGCTGTATACTCCAAGTCACATGTCCATACGGATGTTACTATGGATACATAGTCCAGGATAAATCAATCTTAGCTGAATCCCTGTCCTCTTTAATTGCTATTTACTACCAATGCCCTGTTCTTTTGATAGAAATACTATCTGCTGGTAGCATGACCTCACTTCTGAACAGCATCCTTTGGCAAGTGTGACTCTGTTTCCACACATGCAAAAAAACATCGTCTGAACTCACACAAACAAAAGCAGTGCATTATTTCTAAAGAATACTTCCACATCAGATATAGTTGTTCTGTTAGATTTATTTTATTGTTTTATTGACCTTCTCTGGAAGGCAGACAGTTATAAACTTGCCTGCAAGTCCCCTTCCTCAGGGATGGGGCAATTTATTAATGTCCAGCAGGAAAACCAAATATGGATGCTTTTTTTTTTTTTCTTAGAACTTTCCAGTCAGCCTCTTTACTCCGTAAGGTCAGAGCACAGTCCCTCAGCCCGGATGTTACCTGGGTCCCTCTTTCTTTGTAATGTCTCTGTTTTTGAGGCACTCTGTGCCGCTGACCGTGGCCCTCCCCATGGACAGAGCAGTAATGGTCTGGGATATATTTAACTTTGTGGGTGTGCAGCCAGCGGTGGCACGGGGTCACTCGGTGTTCGAAACGGTCTGCCTCACTGCTCTCAGCTGCCTCCTAGCACTGCCTTCCCTTGCTGCCCCTGGAGGCACAGGGGTGGGTGGAATGGAGGGGCCATTTGTGTCAGGCATGAAGAGGAATCGCTGTCTCCACTGGCTTTTCCGTGGGAGCCTTCCACGGTTCTGCTGCTGTCCCTCGCCCCCTTTATGTGCAGAGGCCCTGGCTGGATGAGATAGAGGGCCCAGAAGGGATGAGTGGGCTAACCGAAGCCCCCCAGCATTACGCATCCCCCCGGGTCCTGGAAGGCGAGGGGAGGAAAAGTGTGTCACTATGATGGTTTCACGCAACCTCTCCTCCCAAACAGCCATCAACATGCTTCCACCCGAGCAGATGTCGCCGCTTTTAGCCGGCGCCCGCTACACGACCATTCTGGCAAAATCTTTTAATCTGGTTAGAAAGAGCCGGAGAATTACGAAGCAGACTGAAAACATCTTCAGCGGGGGAAGCAGCGCCGTGGGTATTAATCAGAGCCTTGTACCCAACAAGCTGCTTATGGTAAACTGTGACGGCATGCATAGATGAAAGCCACACTGATGTGTAAAGTCATATGCCGGGAATGGATCAACGCTCACCTCCATTCCCAGCCCGTGGTTTAGCCTGTGCGCTAGTCTGCCTTTGGCCCAGAACTGGCACAGTCCACAGCAGAATACCCCTTGTAAAGGAACCATTAGCAGTACAAGTTCTTGACATTATTTTGCATTTTCTTGTGCCCCCAATACGTTGCCTAGAGTTCAGGCATGTGGCAAATAAATAGATGATAATGGCAATTCTGTGGGAAGACCTAGTTTCTCTCTCCTAGCGGCTGATTGGTGATGCCGTCTCCCGCTGGGAGGGATTCAGGCACTGCATGCCACTGCTATAGGCTACTTATACAGTGGGTAAAATCTTCCTCTGCATCAGCTGTACTGCATAGCCAGTCCTGCACTGAATCTAGTTAAACCCCAGTTCTGACAATGAATAGATTAATGTCTGCAAAGATCACAGATCATTTATTCCGGTTTAATAGATTTGGGGAATGATAACAGGGAAAATTATGATAAATGCAAAACATTGGGATGTCAGCCACAGGCTTCTTCCTCAGGCTGTAGTAATGTAGTAGCCAGGCGATGGTGATATGGGTCTCAGAGGAGCAGGAACCTGAAACCCGGGTCCTTCTGTGCACTATGAGTGTGTATCCGCATTTTCCCTCTAACGCTTGTCACCATGTTTTTGGAGACACCGAGTGTGAGACTGAGGAAGTTGTGGCTGACAGTAATAATCCTCAGGTGGATTAATTATCAAAAAGGGCCGTGGCTTTTGTTAAATGAGACACGTTGGCTGAGGATAAGCACTGGGGGGGGTGCGTCAGTGCCGCGCTGCTCAGCTCCCTGGTGCAATGCTGCTCCCCCCCCCCCCCCCCCCCC
>JAODJU010000018.1:23123009-23134634 GCA_026776725.1 Gnathonemus echidnorhynchus
TGCTTAGATGTGTTTAGTACAGTATATGCTCTTGTTTTATCCTGTTCATTTTGTGTTTAAATGCTAAAAAAAAAACATATGTAGGTGTAATTTTTGGGGGCTGGGAACCAATTAACTGGTTTTCCATTATTTCTTATGGAGAAAATTCGATCAGAACTCGAATTTTTTAGGATTTGATCCGGAGTTCTGAACAAATTGTTTGAGTTCTGAGGTACCACTTTATATAGAACTGCTGGATAATAGAAATGGATCCCCGGTGGATAAAGAAGGTTTTTATCTTTATATAATATTAAAATGATTAATTTGAGTCATAAAAATTCCATAAAAAGAGTAAATCTGTAAAAGAATAAGGAAGTAAATGATGAATAAGAAAGTGAAATAAATACAAATAAAAATAATACGGAAAATAAATGAAAAATAAAGGAATAAGAAAATGCTATTCTTTATTGTTTTTGCTTTTTCCCCATTGCGTCAAATTTGTTTGCTTTAAAACTATGTTACTCTCCCAAAAATTAAAAGCAAAAATCACTTAATATTTAAAATGTATTACACTTTTTTACAATTAAGACAGAAACAGCAGAAACACCAGTAATGACAGTTATGGACAATATTTGTCTTACTTTCATAAGAAGTTCATATGGAAATTCATAGTAAAACAAACTCTGATACATTTTACCCACATCTCATTAATAATTTAATTTAAATCTTGATAACATACTTAATTACGCCTCATGACGACCACGCTTTCACAGATCTCACTAATCTCAGTAACCACACCAATCTCTTATTTATATTTCTGACAGTGATATTTTAGCTATTCTATGAAAGCAGAAACAAAAGAAACAGTCAGCCATCTTGTTTTCTGCTGGTGTTTAATTGCTATTTTTCACCAGTTATTCAGTTTGCAGTGTAGTGTCCAGCACAGTAACGTCAGAGATAATCAAACTGCTGTTAATTCATTTTCAATCAAAAGAATGTAATATGTGCATTGCAATAAAGTAAATGCATTGTTTGTGACCAAGTTATACAAGTTATTATGTAGTACTTTTGATTATTTGAATATGATTCGCAAATTGACGGAATATAGGTTTATGCATACTAATATTGAAACTGATGTTTTGTTCAGTTGCGTTAAGACAAATCGTTTTCTACTTTAATCGGTTTGCTGATTTGTTCACCTCACCGAGTTCAACTAACATTTTTTAATATTACTGACACCTATTTATTGTATTTACTGTACCTGTTTATCATAGTGTATTATTATGATTACCAATAATGACCGAAGAAAAAGTATTGTCATGTCGCATGAATTCATGTCGCTTCACCTCTGCCGCAACCATACACACGGACTGTATAATTCACCCTTAATGCCAAAGAAACAGTTTGCAGCATTAAAAAAAAATGGAAAATGAGTTCATGGTGTTACTTGTTGACTGTAAATGAATGTCTCTCCGATTTGTTCGATTTGTTTAGACGCCGAGACATAGTTTTGGTAGACATAGTTGTCATATTACTCTCGGCCTCAAACACAGAATAAATTATGTTGTGCGCACAGAATCACTTGTGAGCACAAGAAAACTTGTGTGCACACGATTAAAAAAAAATCACCCTATGAGACTTCAGAGGCTCCATAATAAAGTGAGAATTTCACACGCACCGAAATAATAAAATTAACATATGCTATTAACGTCCCTTCTTGTAGAATTAAAATACATTATTAACGTCCGTTTCCAATGTTAATAATATAATTTAAATCGATCACCAAAATAATAAGTATATACTTTAAAAGACTCGATTTCTGTTAGATCGAGTTAAGGTCCGGGCTGTGTGTGAGTATTATGTGATATCTGGTACCACCTCTTTGGCATGTTTGCATAACGTCATGTCCGGATTCGCTTGTGGAGGTCACGTGTTTCCGTCCCTCTAGTGGAGATCCTCCTGGTGGAGGTCTGCAGCCAGACCCTTCTCAGTAACAGCCCCTTTCCTTTCACATGAAATCATATCCGGGAAGAGTGACCAGGGTTAATAAAAGACTTCGAACAGCATCTTGGATATTCACATTGGCGTGCAAGACTGAAACATTCAGATATTTAACATTTACAAGTATGAAAAATTTAATTGCTCCATGACAACCTTTGTGGTTGAAAATTCTGATTAATGTTCTCTCTTGCTCTGAGGTTTTGTCTTGTTCCTTCTCTCAGAGCTGACTTGTACATGCCTTATTCAAGAACTATCTTTGCAAACAAAGAGAAAATCAGAAAGTATTAATGTAAGAATCATTTAAAAATCCTTTTGGTGTTCAGCGTTTCGTATAATCTCGAGGATGCTTCTTGAAAATGACTTAAGTTTACACACGGTGATGTTTATTTCCGTATTTTCAATTGAAGTGCAGACCGCTGTTTCGACCTAGTGCTGCTCCCTTTGTGAACTGCACTTTTCTTCTCCGAGTCTCTGCTATCTTAATCGCTCTCGGCAAGTCACTGATTGTTTCTTGCTACTTTTCCTTCCCGCTGTCTCCTTCCTCTCTTGGTGTGACTGCTTCTTTGTTACCATGAATTAAGAATCATCCCGTAGCGCGGGGGAGGTGTGTGTGATTTGGGTGGCTTTGAGTTTCCTAGGTGATGTGTGTATGACTATATATGCATGCTTGCGTGTATCTCTGTATGTGTGTACGGCTATGTGTGCCTGAATGTCTGTGTGTTGGTATATGTGTGGATATACAAGTGTAAATGTACATAAGTATTATGTACAGTGCATGTATAAAATAATGTAAATGTTTTTAGCTTAAGGATGCAACATATCAAAATGTGCAAAAGTAAAGGGGTCTGAATACTGTGTGCCCTACATGTGTGTGGCTTCAGCCCTCCTGTCACTGGGCGATGGCAGGAACCTTTTGATTCAGCATCATTACGACGGCGCCTTTCCACCAGACCACCTCCTGTCGATAATCCCAGCACCTCATGGCCGCCCGACATGTGACTCATTCCTGTGGGCGTGAGGCACGCTAGCCCGCTCTAGCCTGCGTGATTCGAGTGGCGGGAGCACGAGTGCCACGGTCCCCCCCTGCCGTCTAAATGCCTGCCCCCGGTGTGGCTCAGATGAAGTGATCACCTCATTACATGTAACACCCACTGTCCCTGTTACATTGCCTAGGGTGGTGATGCAATTACTGTACTACGTAACTTTCTGCAGGGGCGCCACTAGAGATTTTGGGCCCCAAACCCAGACCAATTATGTTCCAGTTTTTTAGGGCCCCTGAATGATAGGGGCCCTAGGAATCATCCTAACTCCCCGCCCCAGTCCCCTTTCGATAGCAGGTGTTTGGTAGACCGCACTGATGGTAACTTGCTAGCGCATCCAAAGTTCGCAGAAGCCTAAGCCTTGCTTATTAAGATGCGGTCTATTCGCTGAAGTCATTTCACCGGGTGATTAATAAAAGAAGCTTGTTTATCTGAGCAGTTAAATCGATAATCCATTTAGGCACAGTTAACCTAAAAATAATTGGTTTAATTTGCATAATAAAAACAATAATCTTCCACGGTAATGTGGCTTACAGAAGCTTAGAGAAACTTCCAGTAAATATGTGTGTATTCTCCGGTCTTCTTCAGGTCCAGACTGGTATTTGGTGCATGTTGAGGTAATGGTCACAGACGTAAATGACAATGCACCCGAATGGAGCATGACACCCACCCCCTACCTGGCTGTGGTTTCTCCGGATGCCCCCCCCGGCACGCTGGTCTACAAGCTGCACGCACGCGATGACGACGAGGGCAACAACGGGGAAGTGGAGTACTTCCTGTCTGACGGTACATGCTTTGTTGTGATTTGGACCTAATTCAGCCTTAATGGTACCTGTCGTGTGGACTTGCACATATGGCCGCTAATGTAATATGAGTTTCAAAAACTCTGACACTGCCAGTAATGTGCAAAATCATGCAATGCTGTTAACAAAAACCTTTTATGTTCCCCATTTCTCTGGTAATCCTAACAAAAGGTTCTGCCATCTCCTGATTCGTCTGCTGGAAAATAATTGCAAGTGGTTTTTCTACAAAAAAAAGGCCGCAACAAAGGAGCATTAAATAATGAAGGAAACAGCAAGACAGCTAATGTAATAATTTCATTTCAGATGTGTTATTACCCTACTTCATTTCCGTTGCTGAGAAAGGCTGTCGGTGATTTCAGTGAATGCATTGTTTTGTTTGGTCCAATTATCCTTTATTCTCTGATTAGGAGACATACATCCAGTTATCACCAGTCTTAAAAAGATAGTAAAGAAGCAGCCAGTGAGTGTGATATTTCCTTTCATTAGAGCTTACTCAGAGCATCTGGGTGGGGTTTCAGATGGCAGTAAGTGAGGAGCAAGTCCATCTGAGTCCTGTCTCATTAGATGTGGATAAACAGGGCTGACTCCGAAGTTCACATCCTTCTAGCTCAGCGTTTCTCAATGCAGTCCTTGGGGACCCTCAGACAGTCCACATTTTCGCTCTTTCCCAGCTTCCAACCCTCCCGTTCCAGGTATTTGGTGTTTGTGATTGGCTGGCAGCTGGGAGGGAGCAAAAAAATGGACTGCTGGGGGTCTCCAAAGAATGAGTTGAGCTAGATCGGCAAAAAAAGGGATGCGCTCCTCGCTTGGCTGATTTAGACTTTTTAGAAGGACGTGTTTAAGGATAAACTTTGTTTGAAGTCTGTAGGAAAGAATGACAAGGCCAACAGCTGCAGTTGGGATGTGCGTAACAGCCTGTGCTCGCCATCCTCCTGCCTGCAGGGGGCGATGGCCGCTTTGAAGTAGACAGGAGGAGCGGCCAGGTGAGGACGACGGGGCTGCCGCTGCAGAAGGACAGGGAGTACCTGCTCACCGTGGTGGCGGCTGACAAGCTGGGCATCCGTGGCCCGGCTGCCCTGTTGTCCGTGATCGCGGGGCCCCGGGCACCACAGTTCACCAACGCCTCCTACTCCGTCTCCATCGCTGAGAACACGGCCGAGGACCAGCCGTAAGTACCCTGGGGCAGCAGGCGTCCCTCAGATGCCCCCCCTTCTGATCGACATGTGGTGTGTAGCTCTGTGAGTTAGCCCTCTATATCAGGGGTTAGAAGGTCGCTGGTTCAGATCCTGTGCCTGGCTGAATAGCTGTGTGTCTGTTGGGCCCTTGAGCAAGGCCCTTAGTCCTCTAAAATGCTCCAGCGACAGCAGATAGATGGTTGACCCTGTGCTTATTCTTACCTTTGTGTGTTTCAAAGGAACATAACAAATGCTAAAATAATGCATCTTTACATCGAAATTCTGCATGCAAAAACACTGTTATTTTCAAATGTATGCATAGCCTCATATGGTCAGAACAGCACTGTCCCAATTCAGTGAATTAACAATATGGCTGCCCTCCTCTGTCTGGCTATTGGCTGCTAATGTGCTGAAATAATTCCCACTGAAACTCTGAAGAACTTAATGTACCCACAGGAAAGGTTCCAGTTACTATTTATTACACCGTCTATGTGTCTGGTAGCATGTGATGGTCATACAGTGGGCTGGCGGCCTGGGGGGGGGGGGGAGCATTCCGGCTCCTTCCGCCAGTGCTATCAGAATTGATTTTCCATTATGGGCACACGCAATATATTAATTCTGCATTCCTCAAAGTGGTACATGGCTAATTGGCTTGGTCGTTAGTGGTGGAAATGAGAAAAGAGTGCTTTTATAATCATAATTGTGGAATGGTTTCAGAAGCATTAGTGTGGACCACAGAGCACATTTAGGTAATGGCACTTTTGACTCATAGCTGTGGTGTGTCATCACAGTTTTATAGTTGGGATCTACAGTGTTCTATAGTGGGATCTGGAATCTACAGTGTTCTACAGTAGAATTGGGGATCTGCAGTGTTCTATGGTGGGATCTGGGATCCACAGTGTCCTACAGTAGGATCCGAGATCTGCAGTGTTCTATGGTGGGATCTGGGATCTGTTCTGTAGATAGGATCTGGGATATACAGTGCTCTTTAGCTGGGGTCTACAGCAGAACTGGAGTAAGTTTCATAATTCTAGGCACAGGAAATCAGAGTAGTCAGTTTAATATAATAGCAGTATCTGTCTCTGCTCTGTCTCCAAAACGCACCGGGGGGAAGGGGCTAGTGCAGGCCCCCAATTGGCTGTTCTGCTTCTCTTGCTCTCCCTCTCCTCTCTCTTTCTGTGGATCATTTGGTCTCCTCTCTCTGTCTTTTTTGATTTAATGTCTCAGTGGAAAGCTTGCAGTTCCCATTTATATTAGATCTGGTGTTGACAAGCTGATTCATGGGCGCCGTAGATTTACCTGACGTGTCCACGGATGAGTCTTTAGTGTTGCGTTTAATCCCCAGTTTTTTACAGGCTCTGAATTAACTGTGTCCAGGGGCTCTGGCCCTGCATCAGGGATTTCTGCTCATGTGAGTCGGCATCGGTAGACTAACTTAAACTATCCACGGCTCCCTTTATCGAGCGGGAATGCTTAGCGGTCTTGTGATATAATTGCTATAGCTCTGTGAAAAGGATGAATGGGGAGTCCATGCAGAATCGAAAGGCAGGGAGGCTCGATCTCCTTCACTCATCACTATCCACCATCAATACAATATCTATACAGTACCATCAATACTATGCAAATGTATGCAGTCATCTCCCAAACCCTTGTCCAACACTAATTACAGTTTGGGCTATTCTGGATATTTTACTGGGGCTGTTTATGTTAACAGTCTTAACAGCACAATAGCAGAGCCTCACTGGGGATTTGAACATCAGACTATGTATAGGTCCATATGCTTAATTGCTATTCTAGCTACTATCCCAAGTATCCTTCACTTACATTTTACTGTGTCAGGAAGTCTAAGATACATTGCCTGTAGTTTTGCAGGTTCAGGATTTCTGGAACATTTTGTGAAATAGTGACTGTAAGTTCCAGCCAGAGGCTTTTGCTGCACTAAAAGCTGCCATGATGTCTTCCACGGTAGGTTCATCACGGTGTCGGCTACGTCCTTCCAGCAACAGAAGCTCAGCTACAGCCTTCTCATCAACCCCAGCAGCCTCTTCTCCATCAGACCAGACACGGGCGAAATCAGCTTGACCCGCACTGTTGACTATGAGAGTGACCAGCATCGCTACCTGCTGCTGGTGCGAGCCAGCGAGAGTCAGGACAGCCTAAGCAGCGCCGCTGAGGTGGGTGAGCGCCCCCAACTGGGCCGGGCCGGGCCTTCGGCGCTCTAATGAATAAAGTTAACTTTACAAGTTCAGTGAATGTTTAATTCCAGCACATCTCATCTAGCAGCATCATCTGGTGTCTCATAGCACCAAAGCTAATAAAATCGCTTGGAAGACTCTGTGCCGTGGGGCATTGCCAGGGCTGCAGGTGACGCTGGATTGGGGAAACTGGAAATTATTGCATGATGCGGTTCCTGGAAAGTCATGGAATGGGACGAGGACAAGTTGAAAACTCAGATAACAGGCATGCAGTGGCAGCATGTGGATGTGTCACTGATGGGGACAAATCAGCAAAACAAATTAAGATCCCTGCCTGCGTGCACTGTCACCTTCCCTACACTCACACCCCACCCCACCCCCCCCCCCCCCCCCCCCACCCCCCCCCCCCCACTTCTGCCATTTCAGGACAGATATGCAACAGCTCTAGTCAAATGTATTGTTCAGAGTCATCAGTAATATGTCCTCCAATGGCTGACACTTGGTCCGTTGTCTGGTTAAACAACGTCAAGCAGTTTCTCTCATATCTCTGGTCCTGACACTGAATCCAGTGTTCCTTTTCACCTTTATACCGCCGACTTTAAATTGGCTTTCACTTCTCATTTCAATTCCTCAATTCCCACTGTCGAGTGAGTCTACCTCCACATCTGGCGGAGGGTTCCACTTACAGCTACTACCCACGCTTCCCTGGGGCCTTCGTGGACCGGGTGCATTCCGCAACTACAAAAGGAAATACAAACTGGTGCTGTCACGTGCAGGGAGGTGTGGAGCAGGGATGTGTAAATGGAACGGACTGGGCTGAGGGGTCATCGTATGTTCCAGAGGCGATGCCTGCGTCGCACTGGGGACGTTTCATTGAGCAGAACGAATCGACTGTCACTTCACTGAGTCGCACTTCGATATGAGAGTGGGGGGGAGGGAACTAGCTGTGAATCTTATTAAGAAAATCAACTGGGAACAATTTATTTCACATTTACTTATCGCCCAAAAAGCAAAAAAAGAGACACAGCAGGGCTATTGGAATGCTAGCGGTGAAACAGCAATGTACAGTGGTACACAAACAAATCGGGTTACGAACCAGATGTTTGAAAATTTTTTGTACCGGTTCGCGAACCGTGTTTCAGGCTGCGAACACACAAACATCCCCCAAAAGGGTCCATTGAAAGCACCCCAAAGAACCACCCGAAACAGGAAGAAGTGTACATTATGCCCAAGGGTTGTGGAATGTATAAAAAACTTGTTGCAGATGTATGTCTTTACTATATCTCTTCAGAGGTTGAATATCTGAAAAAAGAAAAAAAAAATGTTTTTTTGGGGGGATGTTTTGTGGTTCTCTGTGTTTTGGCGTCTTTGGCGACCAGCCTGCCAACAAGCGCATGCTCAGTTGTATATTGGTCCGCCTTCCGTAAACGTATGTTCTCTCTTTCCCTTGCTCTTTATGGTTATTTTAATTTAAGTCTATATTCTTGGTCACAGAAAAACATAAAAAATGAAAAAAAAACAGTGTTTCTGAGGTTTGAACAAATTATTTGTATTTACATTATTTTAAATGGGAAAAATTGATTCAGGTCGCAAACTTTTCCGGTCCTCGAATGAATTAAGTTCGTGAACCGAGGTATGACTGTAGTAAGAACAGAGTTTCTCACAAATTACGCTAATCAGTACAAAGTCCCTGCCTTCCTGTCTGCCAGCCGAAATGAACATTTAAAAATACAAATGCCTTTTTTAAAGCCCCCGTTAAACTGGCATTTTAACCCCCCACCCCACCTCCATTTTGTTCCTTTTTAAATAGGTACAGGTGCTGATACTGGATGAGAATGACTGCGTCCCAGAATTCCTGCAATCCATTTACAGCAAAGACAGTGTTCCGGAGACGGTAACTACGGCAACCTCGCTGCTTCAAGGTGAGCTCAATATATTAGATGCAGATTTTGGTTTTGCTTGGTTCTAGGTTGGTACCTTTTTTAATGAAATACCCTCTACGTACTACATCAGTTGCTGATACTTAGTGGGAATTTTTTGCCGTATAAATGGTTGAATGATGAATGGATGGATGGATGAATAAAATAAATATTCAGTAGAATTTGCACTGTGTATAATATCGGTGGCATTGTGGCTCAGTTGGACAAGCTCTCGATTTCCACCTCTGCACTGTGCTTATTCTCCCTGTACTGGGCAGGAGTTTCCAAAGATGTGCAATTAATTGACCTAATGTTTGTACTTTAACTAACTTGATGTCGGCTAAAGTGTATGGTTGTGTGTGACTTGCAAAAGGCTGTATAGGCCCTTGTCCGGGGTCTAAACCCCCCCCCCCCCCCCGCCTTGTGCTCTGCTCTGAGCCCCTCTGTGACCCTAACCTGCATGGTGATATATATTATGCACCTACAGTAGTATGATATGCTAGTCACCCATAACGTATCTGTGAAGGATGAGTAGAATCTGTATATCTACACCACTGGATGTTAAGTTCATGGGACTGATGCGTAGCAGCTACAAGGAAACACATATTACAGCTTATTCTGCTTTAGTTCTGGTGGATTCATCACAGAAGTTTCCAAATGCTGTGCAGTAATTATAATTGTTGGTTAGCTGCGGTTGTTCAGCTGTTCTGAGGTGGTGAATTAATCTTTTTGTCTCAAATATCTTTAGGATTAATTTGGAGTTTCATTATTTCTATTAAACAAGCCCTACTTATAGCCAGCCAGACTGCTCTGGCAAAAAGGGAGCCCAATCTTCAAGCCGTTCAAGGCCCTGCAGTCTATACACCACTCAGCTAATTAATTAATATCATTCTTTGGATAGAAAATAGCATTGTCTATCCCAGCCAGTAAATTACTCACACCTGCCAAAGCTGGCCCTGCCACTATCTATCTAAACGATGACTTTAATCAGCTGACAAATAGGAAATGCCCCACTGTGATGTCATTGGCCACCTCTCCAGCAGCCAGAGCAGGTGCTATGCTTGGTCTGTGGGTGACTGTAGCACAGAGTAATCTGCACAGCCCTGGAATCTCACTGCCATCCCCCAGAGTGTCAGGCCAGAGGCTGCAGGCTAGTCCTGCCTCACAACCAGCTGATTATTATAAATGCTCAGCAGTACTGGAGTTTAAATCTGAACTCTGCTTCTTTGTAGCTGTGTGTTGTGCTGGATTTATTCCAGACCTTAGAGTTCAATTAATATTTTGAGATATACTATTCATTTTATACCCATGCTGCTATGAAGAGGCCTATAGAACAGATCTTGTTACTAAGTAGAATGGAATATGTATTAAACTCAGCATTAACAGGGGCAGTGTGTGGCTCTGTGGTTAGTACTCTGCATCTGTGGTCTGGAATTGCAAGTTCAAAACCCAGGGCTGGCTGCGTGATGTCACTGTGCCCTTGAGCAAGGCTTGTATTTCCAGTTTCTCTCGGGACTGACTAACCCTTCTCTCTTGTTTCTGTGTCACTTTGGGCGCAAGCGTCTCTTAAAGAAATGTAAATGACTGTCAAGTACTGCAGAGTGAGCTTCAGTTTTAAGAATGCAAAAATGTGAATGTTTAATGTATAAGTTACAAAATAATGGGTGACACAGTGCTTCAGCGGGTAGGACTATTGCCCTGGGTGACACAGTGCTTCAGCGGGCAGGACTATTGCCCTGGGTGACACAGTGCTTCAGCGGGTAGGACTATTGCCCTGGGTGACACAGTGCTTCAGCGGGTAGGACTATTGCCCTGGGTGACACAGTACTTTGGCGGGCAGGACTATTGCCCTGGGTGACACAGTGCTTTGGCGGGTAGGACTATTGCCCTGGGTGACACAGTGCTTCGGCAGGTAGGACTATTGCCCTGGGTTTGGGGGCTTCATTCAGGGGCCATTTTAGGATTTGAGCCTTAGGGGTGCTCAGTGTCCGTAAGACATACTGGACTTGTAAGAAATACCCAACACTTTTTGCACTATTTGCACAGAGGAAGTTTGGTGAGTGAGGGCTATGAAAAGTATGTGAAAATAAGTGACAAATCACTAATTGGTAGAGTTGGATGTCTTGAGACTGGTCTTGGTCTCAAGACCACTTTTACGTGGTCTTGGTCTTGTCACAGTCTCGATGGTCTTTGGTCTTGGTCTTGTCCTTGTCTTGGATCCCTCGGTCTTGTCTTGGTCTCGCTGTCTTGGTCTTGCTGTCTCAGATCGACATAATGATCAGGAGATTTGGAACAAAAAGTATCCATGACACACAACGTAATGTTCGATAATGCAACATTATTATTATTTCGCCTTTTGTTGTGATTCAGACATTGGCGCTCATCCAATCAAAATACGCGTTATACGCACAAAATAAATGTAGCGCTAGGTAAACGTTAGTTAAATGTGTAATCACATGCCACTGCAGACATCAAGATGTCAGAGTCTTTTAAGCACTTGTCCTTATTCTTAT
>JAODJU010000018.1:23136886-23148567 GCA_026776725.1 Gnathonemus echidnorhynchus
AATCTTTGTGTGCCGTTATAGGGTGAGCTTGTCCTTGCGCATCCTGCAGTAATCTTTGTGTGCCGTTATAGGGTGAGCTTGTCCTTGCGCATCCTGCAGTAATCTTTGTGTGCCGTTATAGGGTGAGTTTCTCTTGTCCAGCTGTTTCCCATTATGTTTCAGGCATAAATGTGGATTTTTTAAAATGCAATGCTTCACGTTTTGCTTACTTTGCAAAATAGTTTTCGTTTCTTTAGCTGCCACAGATCAGCCTTGGTGATTTGAGTAATTCGTAATGTTATGTTTCATAATATGGTCATTTATTTCTACTGGAATATTATGTATAATTTATGGATATGCTTCCCTCTTCCGATCCTTTGTACGATTCATGAATTTGTATAATGTAATTTGTTTTTTTTGTGTTTGTTATTAAGCTGTCCAGTCATGTTTAGAAATGCATCTGTTTTTTCATAGTCGGAAAGAGGTGAATCCGTTGGGCAACATCTATATGAGTGCTGCCATAATCAAATAATTTGGCAGACAAACAAAAATAAACAAACGTAATATATTTTTTCTGCTGTCCGGTCTTTGGTACCATTCCTGTTCTTGGTAAGGGTGAGCTGTCTTATAAATATTGCAGGCTATATTATTAATTCATCTAAAAAAACATGATTAATTTAATTAATTCATGATTACTTGATCATTACAGATGCAAAAATATGCTTTGTGTCTTTTTTTAAACAAATCAAATAGATTAAATTACTATTGATCATAGCAATCAATCAAGCCTGTGGTTAGCCTAGTTCATTGTTCAGACGAAGCGTGACTGAAATATAACTGGAAATTATAGCGAGAGCCCGATAATGTTGCGTGGAGGTGATTTGAATCATCTAATTCAAAGTACTAGCCAATAAATACAGGCTAATTAACTAACAGCACGAATAGAACAATAGCAGGCATAGAGAGTAGACCTTCCGATGAAAGATGAGCAGGCCCAACCTTACATTTCCTCTGTCAAAGTCTTCCAGTATCCAGCACTATATTGACTGTTGTCCCTCAGAAAAGCACATTCGCAAAGTTCTGCTAAGATTGCAGCTCTTTCTTTGATTTTTAGTTCTTTCTGACAAACATGATGTGATTTGAAAACTGCATTTGTCACACAGTTATGCGATAGTACGAAATTAACAATGAAAGTGGAAAGACGATATAATTGCTTTATAATCGCTGCACAATCAGAATAATTTAATGAAATGTAAATATAAATTTAATATTGCAAAAATGAATGCTGTTCCATTAATAACCTGTATGTGTGCGTAATTGAAATGCACGCCCTTGATTAAAAATGAATTTCTCCTTTGGATAGGAAAGTTTAAATACATTACCTTGTTCGTTGTTATCATTCATTGGAAAAATAATGACGAGAGTGGATCTATAGTGTCTTTGTCCTTCAGGATGATGCTGTGAAAATAGAGAGCAGACTACAAATGATTGGCCACTATGGGAGCTACTGTATATGGTTAGTAAGGGAGACAGGAATGAACTCAGTTTAAAATCTGCAGATAGGAACTGAAACAGGGGTTATTAGCTAAACATCTACAACACATTTTGATTCTGAAATTAACTACTTCCTACTTAAGTGAACGTTTTCACCACAAGCTCTGACTCTACTACAAAATGCTGGGTAGTAAGACTGGATGTTGTACTTTGTTCCCTCCAAATTCCTCCTGGGGGACATTCTGTGAGTCTTCATCCATGCTGGGTGAGCTGGAAGAGCCTGATTGTCAAGAGTTACATAGAGGTGATCTGCCACTCATCCTTCAGCCGGTGAGTGAGGGTGGTCATGATGTCCTCCATCAACCTCACCAGAGGACGGACCAGGTTCTGCGAGGTGTCTTGCATGTGACGCGCTTGAGAGTTGGTGGCAGGCAGGCTGGGTAATGAGGTTGCTGGGCCGTGACACCCTTTGTCTGAGACGACATTTTTGGATAATGAGGCTATCGCTCCGTCAGCCCTGGTTTTTAATTGTATGACCAGTTCTTTAGGAAATTAAACACCAAGGTTACTAAATCAATGCAGCCCTAGTGTTGTGTTAATGGTGTGGACAGATCTGTTGAGGTTTTCATTCTAATGGATGGTAGCCTGGCAGATATGACTTGTACATATTTTAATTAAAAGTAACAGACTTATACAGATCTGTACTCCTGAATCCATGCCTATGAATGACAGCTTTCTGCTAGTGAACATGATCCGGTTTTCTGTTCTTTCATGCAACATAGAAGTATACAAGATTTATTTCTATTTACAGTAACATTTGCATCACATTGAAATGGCAGATCACAGCCAAGACACATCCATTCCTGAAAATACGATGCTGGAATATACTGGAATAAGACTTGATAGAAAATGTGTAAATGTGTCAGCAGTAGGGCTGTGGTAAAATAAAACAAAATTAAAGCAAAAAACCCCTGCAGTGTAGGAAACTGCTATAACGGCTTATTTGTATTTGTGTTATTGTTTTTTTTTTTGTTTGCTTTAAATTGTAGAGGATTTCTTAAAACACTGCACAACATTTTTAAAACTAAGTGCGTATTTCCATCTGTGTGCCTTTGTGTATGTGTGGGTATCGTACTTCCATTAGCTGCACAATAATTAAAAAAAGATAATGTTTCTAAAAAGAGAATGTTTTGAATGGCTCAAAAGGTTTTCACATTCACATCGATCACCTGGCACTCATCTGATTGACACATCAGTCAGCAGACGGAGCAGACAGAGTGGTATCAGAGACGGCTCTGCCTTTCAGGCAGAAAGAAAGCTGTTACTGAGGCTCTAATGGGGATTTTGACATGAATTCATTGTGGTGTCAAGAAAGCCGGAGCCGACACCTAAATGCCATCAATGACGCCTCCGAACTGACATTTCTGGTCTGCGGGATGGAGCCTTGAGTTGGTGATTCTTTATGGTCCGTGCACTTTTAAGTTCTACTACACCAACAATCTCCATGGCAACCTTTTGGACAAAAATCCTCCAGGATTCTATTTAAGGATAGCCCCAGCTGCCACTTCTCTGCGGAATCTTCTTTTTGATTATGAATAATTATGATTATAATGGCACGAGACCAATTTGGACAAAATGTCAATAATTTCATGGAATTTGACTGACCGGACCCTCAGAAATCAGAGTAATCTGTCCTCAGATTCTTTATTTCGGTAGTCTCAACAAGACGAGTTCGATCTTTCTTCTTATCTGTATTTTGGTATGTATTTCTCGTTTCTCTTCTCCATCTGTTTTCCTTTTCATCTCATGGGTTTCTGATTAGTTCAGTGAGCTTAATTAATGAATCTATCCAGTTCAGGAAATTTACATAATTTCTATTTCATCCTGTAGGTTGTGTTAGTTGGGACATTCATCACAAAGCCATCACAGGAACGCATTGTGACGGTTTCTAGGGTGAGGTGGAGTCTAAGGGAGGGAGAAACGCAGGCTAGACTCCCACCGTGCAGGATCTTCAGCTATCTATCTATCAGCTGCTCAGCTGAGAGAACACCTCTGACCTTCTCGCCATGGCTCCCTCGCTCGCCCCTTTCTGGAGATAAGAGCACGCAACTGGGCAGTTCAAAGCGAGCGGCGCTGGGCTGGAGGTGGCAGCCAGACTGAAGCTCTCCTTTGTGTCTCTTTCTGTGTATAGTGCTTCGGCTTTGTCCACCAACTGACCCCCCCCCCCCCCCCCCAATCTCCAGTGTGTAGATGGCCAGGATCACTGACTTCACTGGCTCCCTGATATACAGGGGTCGTCGACGGCAGTGGAACTTGACCAAGGTCTCACTTTGAACATGATGCAACTGATAAACACCGTTGTGATGCTTCTCTCAACTCTGTTCAGGCCTCCTCACTTAGTGGGGCATGAACAGTACAAATTTGGATGATTTTTATTTTACCCAGGGAACAATACTCCCTGGCTACTTCTGTCATTGTTGTTTTAATGATCTCATTTTTGTGCAGCAGTAACAGATTGTTTAATCTACCACAGGTTCATTAATATTAAAATATAATGGCACGATGCCTTTTTTAATGATATTGTACTTATTATAGTAATTTATAACAAACATAAACCTGTTATATCAATGAAGATCAATAACCTACGATGACTTTCTTAAACATGGTTGCTTGATTATTGCTAAGTCACATCTGCATGTGAGATTATGACAGTATACACTCATCGACAGGGGGGTGTTTATCATGCATTTTTGGAGAGTTGTTGAAGCAAGGTCATTGAATTATGTTGTGATTTGTTTTCTGTTATCACCTGTTGGAAACAATTGGAAATAGCTTTTATAATTAGATTTTTTTGTAATGAGAGGATAGTGTGCAGCTCTGCAGGATTCGACTCTGCGCCCGTGATCCTGTGGCTGGGAGGCTGATGTCATCGTTGGGGCCATTAGCAAAGCCCCCAAGCCCAGTTGTTCCCGGGACATTGTCTGATCCTGCTTTCTGATCATTTCTTGTACATTGTCTACCAAATATGCAAATGCTTTTCTGTTTTTGAGGCTGGATTTTCATGCTGAAGCTTGACAACATCTTAATATTCTGCCTTAAAAAAATCACATTATAAAGCACCAACATAAAGGTCAGTAAATGCTTTCGACTTTCCAAAACAAAAATATCCCTGGTCTTGGCACAGTGGATCCTACCCTTGTGGTTCATTCATCTTAAAGCAATTCATCATTGCCCTTTTGATCCCCCGACCTGCCTGCGCCATTTTGTCATGGTGGTGGGGACGACAGGAGAGAAGCACGTGTCTGTCGTGGCTTCAGGAGAGAAGCGCGTGTCTGTCGTGGCTTCACGGTACATTGCGGTGAGCTCCAACTCCTTCAGGAGAGACTGAGACCAGACAGAAATGAAAGTTGCTGCAAAATTAACCAAATAAAATGACAGGAGTGCAGCTGGGATATCTAAATTCCGCTTTTACATGCAGTAACCTGGCATTAAGCTCCTTTTATTCCTTGGATTAACATGGTTCCAGTGTAAGAAAATGATCATTTGAGGACTATATTAGCTGTGAAGAGGCTTCTAGTTTATAAGTAAAGCGTGAGTGAGTGAGGAGGGTTAATTGACGTGGAGTAATAAGCTTGACTGACTAATCATAGCATGATTATAAGCCGCCATGTAGGACCTGTGCAGAGAGAGGTTTCTGTTGGGGAATCTTGGCTTAAAAGCAGGTGCTTTACCTTTTAACTAAGTCTAATGTATTACTAATGGGAAACGACTGGCACCGGGGGGGCAACAGTAAGATTTCTTAGCAGTGGGGGGGGGGTTGACAATGATGAAACCAGCTGGACTAATTCTCTGCATGACAGCATGGGATTCGTCGTCTCAGACAAACTAAAATGGCTTATGCACACATGTATACAAATACATTGACATTAAGATCATCAATCCCACTTCTGAATTATACTCAAGCTGCTCATTGGCTCCTCTGCAAGCCCCTGTGCTAAGAAAACCTGCAAAACGTAGAATTTCATTGAATTCAGGTCCACTACCTGAATTTCGATTCCAATTCTATTTTCTAATGAAAATTCTAATTAAAATTACATTTACTGATTTGAAATGGAATTGATGATTTTATTGATGAATTCCACCAACCCTAATAAATACCTAACTGTATGAATAAAGAGGGATTAAATAATAAGGTACCGCATAACCTCTGCTGAGCCGCTCAGTGAGAGCAGAGACGCCAATTTCCTGCAGGCTTTAAATTCTTTGCCATTACTTCCGATTTACACCTGAAAAGCTGGAGGGTCAGACTGCAGCTCTGGCCGGTCATTATGTGACTTAAACAGCATGAGGCAGAATGACAATTATAGGCTGAATTATAGGCTGAGTTTCCCTGTCCTGTACATTACACAGTGGTCAGAACTCACACCCATTTAATTTTTTCAACCGATTACCCCCCCGACCCCCCCCCCCGCAGTGTCGGCCAGTGACTGTGACTCTGACCGGAATGCGAAGCTGACCTACCGCACCTTGAGCCCCGACTTCACGGTCTCTGCTCACGGCACCATCTTCCCAGCCCGCCCCCTGGACTACGAGCGGCCCAACCACCTCTATGAGTTCATGGTGATGGCCGTGGACAGGGGGGACATGCCACGCACGGGGACGGCCACCGTCCGCATCCGCATGTCCAACGTCAATGATGAGGCGCCCAACTTCTCCCAGCTCATGTGAGAGCCTCATTTTTTTACTCTACAATGTATTACTAACTAGCAATAACTGACTATAATGAGCTAATATAACTATAATTTTCATCATTTGACTCTAGGTCCAGGCTACCCAGCCCTGCTCCTGGAGGTCTTCCGGCAGCACTTAGGTGCGGCCCTAACGTAACACGCCTGATACAGAGAGGCAGGTCCTTCAGGAGCATCTCAACATTAGAGGCAGTAATGTGGCCGATGGGCCTGCTTATCTGTATCAGGTGTGCTGATCAGGTCAGGGCTGCACCTACGCTCTGCAGGCTGGTCGATCCCCAGGAACAGGGTTGGGTAGCCCTGCTCTAGGTGGCAGTAGTCATAATTTCCACACCCACATTACAGGTTTATTTTCTGTTATGTTCTGCATGACATACGATCGTCCCACTTTTTTTCCATTCCATGCAGTAATTTCCCAGAATCCCATGCAGCTGTCATTGTCAAGATTAAATTCAAATCCCCGAAATGTGAGCTGCAAAAGGCCTGTCATAGTGATTTTATCATCATCTCTGTGTTCTTACCCAAATGTATACTCTTCACTATGTTACATTCCTGAATCTTTATGCTTCTCTGCTGCATTAACTTATTATTTTATGTTCTTTTCACTCTGCAACATTACTGAAGGCTTTTGGCTCTTTTAATTGACCAATTTTATGGTTGCTAGCTCTAGAAATTGGCAAGGCATGCTCAATCAGCCATGCTATCAGTTGTCTTAGAAAAATTTCTCTCATATTGTGTGTGTGTATGTGTGTGTGTGTGTGTGTGTGTATGTGCGCTTATATGTGTCATTTGGGAAAAAGTTGGGCTTTTATTTGTGCATTTCTGAAGTTTGCTGAGGCTGATACAAAAGGACATCATAAGTTAAAATAGACAATGAATGCGCAAAAGGGAAATCAGTAATAAAATAAACATAAAAGTAACACATTTGAAGAATACATAAGAGAAATGTGCAAAACAGCCTAACAAGAGGACAAATACTGTGCAAAATGGCTGTTGCGTTTGGGGGATGGCCGAGGGATGATGGAGTCAACGATGTAGTGCAGCTTGAGCTTCTGGGCCCCCTGAATCTGCCAGGGTATCCATGCCATTTTTGTGACCCTGGGTCCGTAGCAGGTGGCGTGCCTGTGACGTGGGCCTGTCAGCCGGAGGTGTGTGGATGCCCTTCCGTGGCGCTCTTTGTTATGCGCACAATCAGGCTCGTGATGCGGTCTCTTTACTGGATCGTTACCGTAAAAGCTAGCTGGCTTTTATCTAAATGATGAATAACGCGGTGAACTAAGGTAATGGCCCCATTAATGCTTACAGTCAACGTCAGATTGAAAAAAAGGGAAAAAGAAATGCGGGAAGAGTAATGGTTGGGTGGATGGGGTGGGAAGTCATGTTCATCATTGTATTAATGTGTTTTTATCAGCTGAATATGAATTGTCAAAATAATTAGCTGCCTGGATAAATGTGTAGATTCAGCCTGATGTCAATCTTTTAAGAAGATTAAGAAATATAGACTTCTGTTTATATTATGCCTCTTAGTGCTTTGACAAAGATAGACTTCTGTAATAATTACAAATTAATTTTGATTTTGCTACAAATGGATTTGATGGGCTACATAATGAAGATGCAAAGAGTCTCTGCATCATACAAGTCGACGCCTGCCAGACTCCATTGTTCCGGCGGATCCCGAAAAGGGGCTTTGACTGCATGCCGTCAGTCATCTGTCAATCCCCCCTGCTTCTCGGCTGCATCTCGAGAGCATGTGATCAAAGTGCGGCTTTGGGAGGCGTGAACCGGAGGGAAGCCGTGTACTGGCTTTGCACTGTACTTCTCCCTAACTGCTGGTTTGAGAATGACATGCTCCTCGTGGTGAGGGGAAGGAGATGCCATCGAGGCCTGTTCCCGATGACAGGCCTTTGTGTGGCAAGTGGCAAAGGGAAATGACAGGGGCATGTCTGCACGCTCCTGCTAATCACTCCTTTGATGCGGCTTTCACCTTTCCCACGCAAAGCGTCTATTGCAACGCAGTTCTGCAGATCTGCAGCACCAACAAGGCAACTCAGGGTGTTCACCTGCTTTCGGGTCTGCCTCGTGTCCTAGGTGTCATTCAGTACAATAACAACCTCGAAAAACTGAACTTTAATGAACCGCCATATTGAAAACCTCAACACAAGAAGTAGACTGTGGTGGGCACGCTGGGACAAAAAGCACCTGAACACCTCAAGACAAACAATACACCTAATCAGCAATAAAAAATACTGTGATTTCAAATGTATTAATAAAAATAAACAAATTCAAACTTACCACCAGGAATCCACCACAAGTGCTGCATGAGTCTGACTGGTCAGACCAGATCATATTCAAAACGGGCCTTTGAAACAGCATGGCTGCCTAACCCTGCTATGAATATACAATTTATGACCTTTTGCTGAATTCAGACACAGTGGGGGGGCACATTTTATAAATGACCTTCCATTAGCTGGTTTTGATTTTGGGAGTCTTCATTTCACGTATGTATGTATGCATGTATGTGTGTATGTATCTACTGTATGTGTGTATGTATGTATCTACTGTATGTATGTATGTATGTATGTATGTATGTATGTATGTATCTACTGTATGTGTGTATGTATGTATCTACTGTATGTATGTATGTATGTATATACTGTATGTGTGTATGTATGTATCTACTGTATGTATGTATGTATGTATGTATGTATCTACTGTATGTGTGTATGTATGTATCTACTGTATGTATGTATGTATGTATGTATGTATCTACTGTATGTATGTGTGTATGTATGTATATACTGTATGTATGTATGTATGTATGTATCTACTGTATGTATGTGTGTATGTATGTATATACTGTATGTATGTATGTACTGTATGTAAGCATTTTCTCAGTACTGGGAGTTTTTTTTTTTTGCGTGATTGTCCTTATATGGTCCTGTGGGAAAAGTGTGTGTTTCTGCAAGTGTGTGTGTGTGCGTGCGTGCGTGTGTGTGTGCGTGCGTGTGTGTGTGTGCGTCTGTGTGTGTGTGTGTGTGTGTAGATCAGAGATGTAATTAAATAGACAAGTTTCTGAATGTTTCTTTTTGTCTTTTGTTTTTGCTCCTCAGACCTGTCCAAGGCCAAAACAACACAACATACCACCCTAATGTCTGCTTTATAATGATGCGCATAAGAACATGATTACAGAATTACATATATGAGATCATTATCGCCATTAAAGAATAATTATTAGATAAATGACAGTGTGACATGGTGATGCAGTGGGGAGCAATGTTTCATTATACCTCCAGAGATGAGTGTTTGAATCCCAACTCTACTCTGTCTCTGTCTTCTTCTTGTGTGCTGTGTCTTTACTTATTTGATTCAAAGGTTAAATTAATTAGTGTCTCTAATTTCCCTGTAGTGTGTGTGTGCTCTGTGATGGACTGGCATGTCATCCAAGGTGTATCTTGTGACCCTGCGAGGGGTCTGCAGTATAAGTAATGAGAAAATGAATGGAATGTGTCCGTAATAATTCTGTAAATTTCAGAATGGGTAACACAGTCGTAGGTATATGGTGTTCACTGTACACTCACTCTGTTGACAGCTATAGGACCTTCGTGTCTGAAGATGCTGGACCCAACACGTTAGTCGCCACTGTGCTGGCCAAGGACCCAGATGGTGATGGGATTACATACAAAATCACAGCGGGCAACGAAGAGGGCAATTTTGTCATTGACAGCCAGAAAGGTGACCCTCTCCCCGTTGTACTCTGTTTTGAGTCTTAATTTTGAATTGTAAACTGATACAAATTATATAACTCATATATTTCAACATTCTCGTGCACTACTATTTTTGCCTTATTTCCACCAACACGGTGCCAGAGCAGGTGTCTGACTTTTCCTAGTTCAGAATTAGTTCCGCGCGTTTCCAGTGCAAAGAAACTGGCCTGGTGCCTGAAAAAATGGCTCCAGCACAGCACCACAGAAAAGCTGGGTACAGAATTTGGAATTGTAATATCGGTGAAACTGGGATGGGCTATCATATCTAAACCTTCCGCGTACCCGAAAAATCCACCATAACTGCTACAGTTTTGTTTAATATTGCTGGTGCCGGCAGTGAAACGACTTGCCAGCTTATTAGCAGAAAAATGTTACATCATTTTTTTATCCTTTGGAAAATGAAAGATTGATCTGTTGGCCAGATTTAATAATAAATTATAAATATGTCACAGGTCGAATAAATAAAATACTGTGGCACTCAAGTAGCAGACAGCAAAGTTCAGTTTTTAGTAGACACTTGTTTTACTAGACATTATTATTGTGTGACCCTTAAAAGGACAGCGGTAAAACAGCGAGCGAGAATAAACTCACTTACACACATAGACGGGGGAGCCTTTAAGGAGACAAAAGTGGATACGGGCAAGAGAGACAGACGTACTCTGAAAACTTTTTTCGGCTCGGAAGCTTGTAAAACCTTAAAATCCGAAACAGATCACAACAAATCCAAAAAATGGAATACACATGAACCTTTACTTTACACTCCCTTCTGTCTGCATAACATTTCCATTCTGTTCATTTTTGAAGCTGATGCTAATTCCAGCAGGTTCTCAAAACGCACCGAGTGAGAACCAGCCCAGCCACGGCACCAGTTCGTAGAAATGAGGCATTTGAAATGTATAGAGTGATATCATTAAGCTCCACACCAAATGGGAAGCCTGCAAGATCAAGACAAAGGCTTTTTTCCCCCTCATTATTTTTGACTGTATTGAAGGGTGAGCCCATTGAAAACAAACCTTCATATTCCTTTATCTCACACTATTCTAATTTGATTTTTTTGTAATCACTGGAGCCTTGTAGCCTTAGCGTAATGGTCTTTCCGATGTTAAAAGCATAAATACCGGTAAAATACCTAAAATACCTTTAATTTTGCCTCTTTTTTCTGTTTGCCTCCTTCCCTGTCATTTTTGTGTGGCCTACATAAAATCTCTACCCACCCTACGGATCCCCTACAGGTGACTCTTGGTTGTAGGGAAACCCCAGGTCTCTCTAATCCAGCACTTAGGGACAGGACATTAATGAGAGGTGGCAATGAGAATGAGATGACCCCCATCAAACAAAGCAATGTGGCTGCAATGCGCACCCTGGGGATATGTCTTCCCCGTCTCTCATGTGCTTTGATGTCTGCAGGACGCGTGCCGGGGCGTGAAGGCCCGAGGCCTCGGCAGTCACTCTCAGTGTGTTTCTGGCGTGTCTCTCCCTGCCCCCTGCCCCTCCCCCCACATCCCTGCTGCCCCAGCCCCAACAGACTCCAGTTCAAAGCACTTAGAAAGAGCCGGAAGCTGGTTTTCGGCTCCGAGGTTTGGCATTTCTGCGTGAGCGCTTTTTCCATGAGGAAGTACATTGGTGTGGGTTTGTAAACCCCTGGCTGTATTTATTTCACATGTCCTAGATTTAAAAAAATTACACCAACTTAGTT
>JAODJU010000018.1:23148667-23165646 GCA_026776725.1 Gnathonemus echidnorhynchus
AAAGGTCACTGACACCATTATAACTTGACTGAGAATTACATTTATTACAGAGATATTTTATGCAGCAACCAGCATTAACAACGGAAATCATATTAATATAAATACAGAAACTATATATTTAGAAAGTAATTAAATATAAATACAAGTACAAAACAGTGCAATTTGTTATGTCAAATTTCAGCTGCATTTCACTGCCCTTTCTGGTGCATTGTTTTGTTGTTTGTATACATTTCACAATTCATACAGCAGTGGAAAAAATTAATATGCCACTCTATATTTTGAAACAAATCTGCATTTTTAAATCCTGGTTTAACCCTGATTCTGCTGACAGAAGGCTACACTTCTGCTTCCATGCTCAAAGTTTCTAAGACAGCAGTACACAGGAACAAGGTGAAGCAGGAGACACTGGTAATGACCAAAAACCAGCCAGGTAGAGGGCAGAAGTAACTTTCTAATGCCAGAAATGACCGTCAACGTATCCTGCAGTGCCTCATGAATCATATGATGACATCAAGTGACCTTCAATAAGAATGGGAAACATTAAGTGGTGTGAAGTGCACTGCTAGGACAATGAATAATAGGCTCCTAGAAGGAGGACTGAAGACCCATAAAGCAAGGAAGAAGTCCTTCATCAATGAATTGAGGAATGTGCGAAACAAAAGATTCTGCTGTGGTCTCTTAATTTTTTCCATGGCTGTATGTAAAATAGCAGTGACCCCTGTGACCTCTGTTCATGCCAAAAATCCATCCGGTCCACTGAGGCTAAGCAGGAAAAAACACTGACACATGTAGCATCTAATTCTCCTTCACACACACCCATGCAGGAGACCCACCTGATACGGTTTCATATGAACAAAATGTCTGCATGACTCCTGAAAGGATTTAGCTTCAAGCTTATTCAGTAATTCCATCCAACTGGCTGTTTGTAAGTTAACATATCTCCTTGGATGTCTATTTTTGTCCTTTTTCTTCCTCGTCTTTGGAAATGAATAAGTATGCCGTCGGAGATTCTGCCTCCTACATGTGGGGACTCAAAATAAGCCACTGGATACAAGAGAGTAATTAGTAATCCTGAGGTGCAAAGAGGCCCCATGCTGTCAGCAAACAGCACTACAGAGCAGCAGCCACTTGATGCTTTTATTATAGCCAGAAAACGCCGGGTTCCAGAGGTGATGCCTTCAGGTCATGCCTTCACTCAAAAAGCATTGACTGCAATGTAAGGCTGTATATTTCTGAATTACCTGTTTTATTGGTCACGGCCATACAGGCTTTTGTTTTGTAACACTTTAACTATCCCTTCATAATGTCTTTACAATGCATTTGTAGAACATTCAATAAGTCTTCATATTGCATTCATAATGCATTCATTGCTTGTTAAGCAGCAGGTTAGTATACCTGATCCTAATTTACCTTAACAGCTTTAATATACATTAATAATAAACATGATATGATAATACTATAGGTGTGCATGTGTGAGTGGATGGTGTGTGAGTGAATGGTGTGTGAGTGGATGGTGTGTGAGTGAATGGTGTGTGAGTGTGCCCTGCGATGGGTTGGTGCCCCATCCTGGGTTATGCCCTGTCTTGCACCCACAGCCTCCAGGATAGGCTCTGGACCCCCCTGCAACCCTTAATAGGACAAGTGGTTTCAGAAAATGGATGGATGGATGGATGATGATACTATTGTAATGCTTGTTATGAATGCAATGCTTTAAGGCATGTTAAGGTGTACTTATGTGCTGCTTATGAATGTTCCATGAATACATTATAAATGCATTGTGATGGTGCACTGAATATTCTATGAATGCACAATGAATGCGTTATGAAGGTGCAGTTATTGTAAAGTGTTCCCTTTGTTTTATCATATTAGTCCATCCATATTAGTCCATTTTATCACATTAATCCATCAAAGATGTTGTTAACTTGAGCGGGTTTGATTCAGAATGGAAGTAGTACTATTGTATAAATAATTATTCTATAGTGTCCTTGGACCACCACTGCCACTCATGTCACATCTCCATTTGAGACGGGCTGGTTTTGCAGGGCTGATCCGTCTTCGCTCCAGTCCACCCCCGAAATTACGGGGTGTGGAGTATATCCTCAATGTCACGGCGACTGATGACAACGCCTCAGGTGGGCCACACCCGCTCTACACCACTACCCAGGTCATCGTGGGTGTAGACGATGTCAACAACAACAAGCCCGTGTTTGAAAAGGTACACCGTCTGTGTCTGCTAAATGTATTTGCTTTTTCATTATTCCACTGTACAATGGAATAATCAAATGTATTTCTCACATCAGTAAATCTCCAAGTATTTTTCTTAATCTGTTCTCCTGTGTGGGGGAGTAATTGATGGTAGGAACCTGTGTATCCACAGATTACAAACATTTTTAATGAAAATTGCAGATTGGCATGCCTCAAATATAAGGGCTTTTAAATATGCTGCCAACTGAGTACAGAGCTCTCAGAACATCTTACAATGGAAAGATCACGCTGCTCAAGTGAACTGGTGACTAGTACTTTTCCTTAGTGTGACTTTGGGTGTGAATTCCCTCCAATGGACTGCATTATGTTCAGTGTGTACTCTGCCTTTATTCTAAGCAACTGTTGAAAATCAGTTGCTGGAAATAGTGTGGGATCCTTATTATACAGCTATGTTTTGCTGAAGTCCCAGTGCAATGTGGAGAATCCAGACAGCCTAAGTCCAATAGATATTAAAATGAGATGAGTTTTTGTATGAAATTGCAAATATTCTCTATTCCCCTGTCCAATATTGTATAAGTATTGCTTCTACTATTATAGTAAAATTTTGCATTTCTTGATGTGACCTTTCAAGCACAATTGATGCATTTCTAAAGGAATGCATGTTATACTTTAATTATATTGGAAATATTCAGCAGAGACTGTGTAGAGTAACATGTTTGCTTGGATAAATGAGACTTCAGACTTGGTCTACCACCTCCCCCTATTGTTTTGTGTTTTTGCCCCTCTTCCAGTGCCTGCAGTACAAGGAGCGGACTTCTGTACTGGAGAACCAGCCAGTGGGAACCTTTGTCTTGCAGGTTCACGCGGTGGACGCGGATGAAGGCACGAATGGGAAGGTGACATATGGGTTTATGCACAAGGACAGCACTGTTCCTGCCTTCAGTATCCACCCAGAGACAGGTACGGTACACAGGCCATTGATTTTTAATGTACGGTGAGGGCTCAACTGGCCATCTGGTTGCTGGGAGCGTTATGTTTAAAAGTAGTCATGGCAATTAGGAATTCAGTGTAGGGCCATTACTGCTAATTATCTTAACTTTATTGATTTGAACATGGAATTAAAAATTTTCTCACCTAGGTTGTATCTAGTATACACTCACATACAACATCCTCTGTTACAAGCCCATGTTAAGTTCTGCCTAGAATATGCGTGGCTCTGTGTCCAGGATTGGAAGGTTGCTGGTTCATTTATTATGTTGGGCAGAGGGATGCCACTGTGGGACCTTGAATAAGGCCCTTCATCCCAACTGCTGAAGGGACTGTTTTCTCAATTAGGCGTCACTTTGGATAAAACATTTGCTTAGTAAATAATTGTAAATGTTTAATTACAGAGTATGACAATGCTGTAATTTCAGTTAGATTTCGGAAAACTGTGCATGTTTTTTTTTTGTCAATAACAGAAAAATTATTACATGTATCGTAATTCTGTTTAATACAATATAACCTCAATCTTGGAACATCTTCCTATGCCAGTCACTAGGAAAGTTTAAAAAGCAATTTAAAAGACACTTAAAATAAGTTTAAAAAATGGCACTCAGACCCATTATTTTTAAAACCTAAAATTAGGTTTATCAAAGGTAACTGGATTAGAAACGTACAGAAATGTAACATTTCTGTATGCAATGGGTTGAAATATGTTTATATGGAAACTGAATACACATATCCACTTAGTGCTTAGATATATATACTTGTTAATACAAAGTCTACTCCTCCAAACAGCAAATCACAGGACTGTGATTGAAGACATACAGTACACATACAGGGTCACAAGGTCCAGTTAACATACAGGGTCACAAGGTCCAGTTACTATATGACTCAGCAGTGGATTGGTTAAGATGCGTGACACAACTGACTTACATGGAGATTTTGTGGTATGATTGTTGGTGCCAGACGTGATGGATCCAGCATCTCAGAAACAGCAAAGTTCCAGCAATTTTCATTCACCCCAGTGTCTGCAAAATTTTCTAAAGAATGATGTCATGCACAAAAAACAGCCAATGACATTTATCTGGTGTGTAACACCTTGTTAATGAGAGTGGTCAGAGGAGAATGGCCAGACTCATTAAAGCTAATAGGAAGGCTGCATGTGCAAAAATAACAGCTCAGTATAGCAGTGGTGTGCAGAAAAGTATCTCTGAACACATAGATCTACCCTAGAGGCAAAAGTAGGTCCGACGTGGTACTACCCAGGTATACCTAATAAAGTCACCATTGGGTGTATAAAAGTATATCTATGGCTGTATCTAATTCGATCTTTTGCATATAATAGTAGGGACATATCCTTGGTTGAGGAGCATGTATTCTGAACCATCAGAACTTTAGCTGCCAAAAAAACCAATGGGCAGGTTTCTCAAGGCAGAGGAGAACACCAGGAGTGCAGTTGGGGTACAGTATGTGACTGGGTAGGACCACAGCTAATGTAGCAGAGCAACAGGTGGTGCTCTCATTTAAGCCAGCTAGGTTTGAGTTATCTCAGCACGACACAGCAGGTGGGACTGAGATGAAAACCTAGGAACAGGCAGGAGGAGACAAGATGGTGAAGAAGAATAAGCACAAAGTGGTGAAGCTGAGGGAGTCAGCTAGGTGTTTTACCCAATTTATAGCAAACAATTCTGCAGAGGAACTCAGAATAGTATTGTGAAAGAACTGAGAGACTGAAAATAGTACTGTGCCTTGAAGCTGCTTAAATAAAGCCAGGAAGTCCGACATGTCAACTCTGATGAGTACCAAAACTGAGAGGTGCTGCCCACTAGCTGATGGCTGAACTTAGCACTTTGCTCTGAGAGTATAACAAGAGTCTGGGATGCTTGCCACCTGTAGGTGTGATTGTGACAGCCAGGGAGTTTGACCGCGAGCGGCAGAGAGAGTACGCTGTCACGGTGACAGCCACTGATAAGGCAGCGGAGCCTCTCATTGGGATTTGCCAGCTCAACATTCTAATCCTGGATGAGAACGACAACAGCCCCAAGTTCGAGAACCTGCGCTATGAGTGTGAGTATCGGCTACGGGCGATGTTCCTGCAGGTATCGATTACTTATGTCATGTACAGTTCCAGTCAAAAGTCTGGACATATCTACTGAAAGTCATTTGTTTTTCAAGAAGATAAAGACCCTAAGCACACCTTGAGTTTATGTAAGTATTGTATTATCTTGTGAACAAGGAAAGAGATGGAGTGCTGTGACTGATGACCGGGCCCCGCAATCCATCGATTTAAATCCTATAGTGGTAGTTTGAGATTAGTTGGATTGACAAGTTAGAGCATGGTAGGCAACCTGTGTCCAGAGTTTTTGAAAACTCCTTCAGGACTGTTGGAGAAGCATTCCAAGGGCTACATCTGGAAACCGATTGAAAGAATGGCAAGAGTCTGCAATGCTGTCATCGAAGCAAAGGGGGGCTCTTTTGAAGAATCTAAAATGTAAGAAAATTTTGAGATGTCGAACACTTCCCTCGGTTATTACAATATTTGATATGTATTACCTTATTGCCTCAGTGTCTTTTACAATAAGGTGAATAACAGCTAAAATACATTAAAAGCAGGTGTTTCCAGACTTTTTACTGGTACTGTACTCTGTGTTAATATCTACATGTGACTGGCACCCTCTCTATTAATTTCACATTTGTTAAAACAAAGACCCCTTGACAAACCCTTTTCACAGGAGCTTTGTAGTATGTCAAGTCTTCCTTTTCTTGCTGGCTCGTAGCCAGGGGAGCTTCTAGCTATTGAAAAGACCAGGGCGTAAGTCAAGTTTACCTGGTGCCTGACTGTTTTGTTTTTTTCTGAACGAAGATTGACATTGATGCTAACATACTCAGGGCTAGGCTTAAAATACTCGGGGCTATAGCCCCAACTGATCGGACCTGATGGCGCCCATGCTTGTAGTTAACATTAGTGACCCTTTCGGATTGTCTGTAGATTTCCTGCGTGAAGACACCATGATAGGAACCAGCTTCCTCCGTGTGGCAGCACATGACGATGACTATGGCAGCAATGCTGCCATCACCTATTCAATGTCGGCCGAGCAACCTGAGTACCTGCAGGTGAACCCCGTCACAGGATGGGTGTACGTCAACCAGCCCATATCGCAGGTGGGACTGTGTTTTGTGAAAATATGGAACAGAAGATGGCACAAAGAACGTTATTCTTGCTAGTGCTAGAAGTGCTATGAGTATGTATGACAAGCCATGCTGTATATTGATGGTCGGAACCTACCCTTAAGAACCACCCAATGTGCAGTGCAAAGACATTATTTTCATGTTTATAAGCCAAAAAAGCATTTATTAGTGTATTAGAACTGCTTTTTTCCTCCAATGATTAAACATTTTACTCGGTCACCATCTATGTTAAATTGTGTTCTACATCTGGAATTTTAAGTAGCATTAGTTAGAACTGAAGATTATAATCATGCATTGATTTACTACCGTGATTCGCCTGACTGGCGCTACATGTGCAGTTGTAGAAAATTAATCAACACCCTTCAGACCAATCAGACATGAGAATTCAACAGTGCCGTGGTATAATGAACATTAATTACTTCAGTAACTATCCAAAAGTATTAAGCACTAAGTTCTGAAGGCATCAGAGCTGAGCGCTTCACCATCTCAATTAGTACGTTCAACACTTATTCAGGATGTGGCATGATGAGTTTCCCTTTGTAACGTCTGATCCTAAAGTAAATGTTTACTAGACAGAGTGTTGTTCTGGGAAATGAGCAGTGCCGTGTCATGAAACTTGAGGGTAAATCTCACTACATGTTTTTCCTCGTGAAGTGTGCGTTACCTTGAAACACTGGATCAGAGAAGTATGGTGTGGGAAGAGAGTGCAGTTCAGTCTAAGTGCTATTTCTGCAGAAGTGATATATCATATAAGACATACTTACCATGTTTCGATTATAGTGCTTTGTAACTATGACATCAGCAGTCATACATCAGAGAGAGAGGTAATTGCCCTGTAATCATTGATCTTGAAAAAGGTATCATTTTTGTCCTGACTCTCCACCCTTGTTCCAGAGGACCTACATTACTCGTCAGATCATTGCCAAAGATGGGGGGAACCACAGCAGCATGGTGGAGCTAGCTGTTACCATCACCAACGTGAAGAACCAGCCTCCCCAGTGGGACAAAAACAGCTACAATGTAGTCATCCCAGAAAATACCATGAGGGACACAACTGTTGTGGTGAGAGTCATGGCAGAAGGCAGAGAAAAGGGGAAAGTTCCCTATTCCTCGTTTGCCTCTCACCAGCCTAGTTAGCTGAGTGATGCATGCTGGGAGACGAGTCAAATTACAGCATTGTGCACATTGTACTACAAATGAGAAGCTTCATATCCAGGCTTTGAAAGGGTGCCTTAGTATTTGTTATAATTTTACTGGGTTAGGAGCAATATGGAATAGTTTCAGGATTGAATCACAATGACTCCCAAAGATGGACCTACAATCAGTGGCTGTGTATCTGCGATGGGACAAAAGTGCCGTAGCCAACATTAAGGGTGCAAATTTCTGACTTTTCCGTTTGCTTTTTCACCACTTTCTGCAGAAAAGAATGTTGTAAAATAAGGGATTGTCTGTAAATGCACAAACAGGGCCAGTTAGATAATGTCATAACTCCAGTGTTTTCTGCTAAAACCCTTGAAGGGGCCCTATTAGAGTAGCCTTGATTGGGGCACTTATCCTGAACTGAAAAGTGCCTGAATAATGTCTGTAGAGCGCAAGCATCGGGTGCCTAATGTGCAGTTCAAGTCCCTGGTTACTAGTGAGGCTGTTACACAAGGTCTTGGTCATCGCTGCTGCAGGACACTAGGACACTGAACCATCAAACCACCCCCCCCATCCCTTAAAGCCTGCAACTTCTATTTTTTTTAATTATTCTGAATTAAGTCATTATCTTCTGTGACTGAACAAAGAATCTCTCTAATAATTATCCAAATACATTGGAAATGGAATTGGATAATCTTCTTCATTGTTTTGAATAAGCTATTAAAAGCATTTAAAAAGTAAATGAATATTTCACTAAGCATAAGTGTAATGGAGTGTGTTGACACATAATTGATATAAGATGATGGGATGTTTATTGATGGGAGATGGTTGGCATTTAGCTAAGACCGTCCGGGAATGTTTATTTTGTTATTATAGTATATGGCCGTGTTTCCTGATCTGGTCCTTAGGGACCCACAACCGGCCCATGTTTTTGCTCCTCCTGAGCTGCCTGCCAGACGGTCCACATTTCTGCTTCCTCCCAGCTCCAGGGAGGGAGCAAAAACCTGGACTGCTGTGGGTCCCTGAGGATCGGATTGAGAAACACCGGTATATGGGATATGTATCTGTAATGTTGGAGAAAGCTCCAGGCTCCGTGGCATAAGGAATCACACTACATGAGCTTCTAGAGTGTTCTTTGATGATAGCGCCATGTGCTTTCCTGTTCCTCCTCCCCCATCACCAGACAATCAAAGCTGTGTCGGCCTTGGGTGATCCCAGGGTGACCTATAACTTGGAGGACGGCATGGTGCCAGAGACCAACATGCCAGTGCGCTTTTATCTGACTCCCAACCGTGAGGATGGATCGGCCTCCATTCTGGTGGCTGAGCCTTTGGACTACGAGACCACGCGTCACTTTACGCTGAGGGTCCGTGCCCAGAACGTGGCCCCTGTCCCCCTGGCAGCTTTCAGCACGGTCTATATCAATATCACTGGTAAATACCATAGTACCCTTCATTCCCCATATTATCCTCATTACCAATGATATTAGTGTAAGAGTTTGTATGTGTGCATATATGTGCATGTGAGAACAAACTGCTATGTACGTTATGTGATTTTTGTGTATTTCTTATAGACTCCACCAAAAGTATTGGTAATTTCCACTTTTTGAAAATAGACTCACAATTTTTCATGAAATAGGATGAAACCAACAAAAATACAGTAATTGGCATCCATCATTTTTCATTCCATATGAATCCACTGAAGAGCAGACACTTTGCTTTTGATTTATGACTTAATATATTATTTAAAATAATAAAACAGGTGAAAATGGCATGGACAAAATGATTGGGACCCCTTAAGTCTAGTTCATACTTGAGTGCACGGACCCTTGTGTATGTACTGCGTTAGTTTGCAGACACAGACACTCGCAGTCGGCTAATACGTACAGCAACGATATTCCACCAAACCAACAGAGGGCAGATGTATTGCAATAAACACAAATACAAGCAGTGTAGTGAAATGTGTACATTACAACACTGCTTCACACATGTGGGCGTGGTTAAGTGAACTGCAAAACCAGTGTGTAGCTGCCTGCCTCCAGCAATCCACTTAAAACTGTTAATGTCTTTGATTCTTGTTCATTCATTTCTCTCTTATAAAACATTAGTAGTCTTTAGTGGTATTTTATTCCACTGTAGTGCACTGAAGACCCACACCAAAATTTGCACATAAGTTTTCCTCTCTAGTTCATCATGCAAATGCACATCATAAAATCTAAATCTTACCGAGTTTAATTACTTTTTTTTCCCTTTTTCATGGGGTAATGGCCTCAGACCCCCATATGAAAATTAGATTCTATAATTTTATTACTTTTACCCACCCGTTGTCAAAATGAAACTACTTTGTTTACACCTTGTTTACCATATTTAGGAAAACCAGTATTTTTGTTGTTGTCTGTCTAAATAAGACAAATGGCAATTTAATGATGACATCCTGCTAACACCTCTGAGAAATAATGGATTGTAGTGATCTCAAATAGACTATTTACTTTAATCAGTATCACAGGTGTCTTCAATCTTATAATCATTCACTCAGCTTATTTTAATGGAGAAAATACTCATTTGTTTGTTCTTTGTCCTTGTGCACATCACACTGAACATGGAAAAGAGAAGGAATTGCAGAGAGCTGTCTGAGAACGGATGGAGGGTGCTAATAGACAAACATGGTCAGGAGTTTGATTTATGTCACCATGGTTGTGAATATTATCAAACATTTTAAGGTTCATAGGACTGTAGGCAACCTTCTTAGATGTAACTGCAAGAGGAAAATTGACACCTGATTGAAGAGATGAATAGTTTGAATGGTGGAGACAGAACTAAGGAAGACTTCCAAAACTATCCAGGCTGACCTACAGGATCAAGGTACAACAGTTTCAGTTTGTACCATCTGTCACTGTCTGAATGAAAATGGGCTTCAAAGTAGAAGATCCAGGAAGACCTCACTTGTGAAAGACTAACACAAAAAAAGCCAGACTGGAGTTTGCCAGAATGCATGCTGGCAAACCACAGTCCTTCTGGGCGAATGTCATTTGGACAGATGCAACAAAATTGGAGATTTTAGTAAGTCGCAGCTGATCTATGGTTACAGAAAACAAAACAATGCTTTCAAAGAAAAGAACACCATCCCTACTATGAAACATGGAGGAGGCTTGGTAATATTATGGGATAGATGAGCTACCTCTGACCTCTGGTGCCTTGACTCTGTGCAGGGCACAAATCTGAAGATTATCAAGGCATTCTGGAGTGAAATGTACCATCCAGTGTTAGAAAGATCTGTCTCGTCGCAGGTCATGGGTCCTCCAACAGGATAATAATGCAAAATATACATCTAAGAGCATGCAAGAGTGGTTTTAAAGAAACATTGAACTGTTTTGTGGCCTGCACCGAATACTGATCTGAATCCAGTTCAACATCTATGGAAACTCAAAGGGAAAAGAAACCCATGAAAGCTACCAGAACTGGAGAAGTTTGCTCAACAAGAGTCAGTGAAATTACCAACTGAGAAACGTGGAAGTCTCATTCAGAACTACGTAAAGCATTTGATTGCAGTTATTGCCTCAAAAGTGTGTACTACAAAGTATTAGGTTGGTGGTCCCAATAATTTTACCCTAATAATTTTATTTGTTTTATTATTCAAAAGTCATAAATCAAAAGTTTCTGCCCTGTGGGATATGGCATAAAGAATGGTGGATGGTAACTTTTGTCAGTTTTGGCTAATTTTGCAAAAAATTGTGATTCTCTTAAAAAAGTTGAAGGGTACTAATGTGTTTGGCCACATTTGTATGCATTTTTGGTCTGTTCTTTATGTATAGTTTATTTATGGTACCTTATGTATTTTAATGTATTTGATGTATATGATCCTGTTCAAACACCTTGACTTGGGCAAATGCTGTTTTGCTTCTGTCATATACCTGCATGAAAGAAATGACAAAGAATCCTGAAGCTTAAGCTCTCGCCCGCTTGTGTCCTGTTCCCCTTTGCCTCTTCACATGCACTGTCCTTACTGAATGTGGGACGCATGAACAAGGCCGTTAAAGCTACTCAGCTCTCAAGGCTGGCCCTTAAGTTCCAGTTGGGCTTTCTGAAAGTTGTATTTAACCTGACCATCTTCTGTGATTTATCTGGTACTTTTTTCTTAAGTTATGTTACTTTGGACACAACATGCCAAGCAGCTAATACATCGATTAATGGAATGTAGCAGAGCAGGGCGCATCCCATCTGACCCCAGATCAGCCCTGCCCATGCCAGATCAGACTCCCCTTTGCATCTTGGGTCTCTGCGGTTCCCACAAACTCTGTCTCTAAAAAGGCAGATGCTCCTCTATCATTCATGCGTGTAAAGTACAAAGTGGAATTATTTATCGCGCAGGCTCTCTTTAATAACTTATTTTGCTTAATAAAAGATTTCTCTGACAGCAATCAAGCCAGGGGAAAACCAGGCCTTATTTAAAAAATAAGAGAAAAATTATGAAAAAAATTCAGATATTATATCCAATTAGAATTGACAAAATTTGGAATGAGCTGGACCTCTGACTTTAACCACATACTGGGCCTGAAGTGAAAGGGAATAGTATATAAAGGGTTAGGTTGAAAGTGGAAAACTAAGAGTTAAAAATTCCATTACATTCATCGCGATGGTTTCTATAATCCATGATTGCAGCACTTAGTGAACATTACTTCAGCTTAATTTGACACAATTCTCAATTTCATCTTACTTGATTACAACGTAATAACATAATGTGTGTACCGTCGTCTTGTGCTTTTTAGGATTGTAATGCCTATTTACCATTCATTTTATTACTTTATTATAGATACCACCTTCTGTTAATTGTAAACGTCGTCTTAGCATCCATGCATCCATCTTCCAACTCTTTATCCTCAACAGGGTCAGAATGGAAATATATAAATAACTAACATATAATTAGGAGAACACTTCAGAGTTAACTTTTGTACTCATTTACTCAGCTTACACTCCAGTAATATACTTGCATACTGAAGAGTTGATAGAAAGCTCACATTGAAACCCTACAGATTGTTGTTAAGGTGTCATTCCTATGTCACTCCAGATGTCAACGACAACGTACCTTTCTTCACTTCCTCCATCTACGAGGCAACAGTGACAGAGGGGGCTGAGGTTGGGACGTTTGTTCTCCAGGTGTCTGCTAATGACCTAGACCTAGGTCTCAATGGAAAGGTCAGTGCACAGTAGAGAGTGTTGTACAGAAGTCTAAGTCACTGTCTTACATTACGTTTGTGTCGTTTCATTTTTAACTCTGTTTCATTTCTACTCTGTAGAGTTCGTGAGTGCTCCCCAGACTCGCATGCCAGTTCCTTCCACGTCTGACGCGTCTAGTTAAAAGTAAATGCTTACAGAAATACATTGTATGTATTATTCATTAAAATCCCATAAAAGTATCATTAAGGCGAACAGCAATGTCCCGTTAACCCAGTTCTATAGTGAATTTTTTACAACTGCTCTTATTTAAGCTGCCGTTAGTGTGTTTTTCCAGTGGAAGACATTATTCTGTGTTGTGATTATTTTCTTTGAAACTTATTATGCATAGTGCAGAGCGGTGGCTCGGTGGGTAGCATTCCAGCCTGGAGGCTTGCATGCCGCCTCTGCTCTCTCTCAGCGGAGTTTACATGTTCTCCCCATGTCATCCCCATTTCCTCTGGGCACTCATGTAGCCCAAAGACATACCGTTCGACTAATTGATGTCTTTAAATTGCTCACACTGTGTGTGATAGATTGGCACCCTATCCAGGATGTATTCCTGCCTTGTTCCTGGTGCTGCCTGGGAGAGGTTCCAGGCCTCCTGTGACCCTGTCAGGATAAATATTTTGAAAATGGATGATTATGTATAACCAGGGATTTTTTATTAACTATAAAGAAATATGGAACAGAAAAATGCTGGTGTGATATCGACACACATGCTCTGTGACCTCAGGCCTAAACACCCTCTCAGTACGAGTCCTAGTGTAATTAAATTTCTTATAAATTAACTTTTGACTCTTGGCAGAAAAAGGTGGAAAACAAATTATACTCAATAGCACGTGAGAGCTGTGTCCTCAGGTGAAGAATCCAAGTTTGAAATGTCAAAAAATACCAGAGATTGGCCATTCAAACTTCTTTTGGTGAAAACAATCCTTCTTTCCTGTCCAGTTTCTTTGCTTGTCACTTTTTGCATGTGTATTATGTGAAGGGTTACGTGTTCTGCTATAGCTTTTGCAGCCATTTCATCTTCATTCTTGAAGCTGACACTAAGTAGGTATCATGGCTCCCGTTCTCCATCCTCACAGATCTCCTATTCGCTGCTGAGTGACCGGAGTGGAGACCACCGACTCTTCCACATTGACCCAGAGTTAGGAGCCATCTACACTGAAGCCGTGTTTGACCGGGAGATGAAGGGCTCATATCTGCTGGAGGTGAAGTCTGAGGATGGGTGGGAGTCAGCCCGCCCAGGAAGGCATGGGCAGCCCAACTCTGGTTAGTGACACTGGTTCCAGTCAGCATATTCCCACCAACAGAGAGAATCCTACCTACCTTCAGTTCTTGGCTCTTTCTTACATACTGTGGGGCAAAATATGTTATTTGCACATACATGCTTTCCTCATATTTAGAAAGCATGGATGCATGGAATCAGTCCTGCACTATGGTTCATGGTCAAGGGGCAGGAAGCCACTTTAAATTTTATTCACATGACAAGTTTGGCAAACAAGTATTTTGTCGTCCTAAAAAGGACAGTCCCCATCTTCTTAATGCTGTCATCTTCCAGTTCAAGTTTCAAGTTGACATGAATTGTCTAGTCGTCTTGTCTGGTAGCAGGAGTTAAGGGAGAGTTTAGGGTGATCCTCTCACTGAGGAAGCATCTTAGGAAAATCAATCTTTCATATGTATTGAAATTAATTATTAAAGGTTGCTTTTTAGACTAATTCATTCTTTGTGATATTTTGACAGCATAAACCACGCTCAGATATTAAAGGAATGGACACTTGTTGCTGACTGACAAGTTTTATAAATGTTGGATGAAAATGCATAAAAAAGGTGTTAACTTCAGAGGAGTGAAGCCAGAATTTTGATTTGTTTTTGGTTCCTTTGCATTTATATTCACCTTCAATCTACTCCTACATGCTTTCTCAATCACAAGGCCTGCCTTGTTTAGCTATAGAATCAGGCCTGCTGGATAACTGCTGGATAGCAGACCCGGGGGAGGTGTGGGAGTCTGTAGGATTAGGTACAGTAAATGTCCTGTAAACTCAGAAACAGGCAGATGCATGGGTCCTGAAAGATATGTAATCATATTTAGGTTATAATATATCACCAATTGCTTCCAATAAAATGTTTGGTAAGTCATGAGACTTGCTGGAATGGCCTTTTTAGGGTGATGATATGCCATTGAAACAGAGGAAGTTGAAAACGAAGTTGAGAATGGCAGCTAGTTCAAAAAATAGTTTATGTATTTCTTTTACAAAAGGCAAAATGTATTGCTTTTTGCTGAAGAGTTAACTCTAAACTCTCCCTTAACTCCTGCTACTAGACATGACAACTAGACAATTCACATCAACTTGAAACTTGCACTAAAAGCTGCCAATGTTTTTATCTGTTTCAAACGAAGCATTTTGTCAGAATGTGAGCAGGGAAAGCCCCAGTGCCCCACAAACTAGGATATTTTATATCACTTCAACGGCGGCTTGATAACAAAACAAAAGGTGGTAGAGCAAAGGCATGCTAAAGCTGACAGAATAAGAGCAGCGAGGTGTTTAATCTTCCATTTATTGCTTCCACAGATACAGCATACGTACGCATTTTCATCAGTGATGTGAATGACAACAAGCCCATCTTTGTTCAGAACGTCTATGAAGTTGATGTGGACGAGGACGCAGACGTGGGTTTTGCTGTTGTCACCATCAGCGCCAATGACGAGGATGAAGGTAGGAGCGATGGAGGTGATAAAGTCATGGAAATCAACATTGGCCATTTAATCATTTGTGGTTTGCTGATACAGGAGAAGTGAGGCACTTGAATTCCATGATAAATGCAAATTGGACTAGAAAAACCTTTAGGGGTTAGATGAGACAGCATGGTCATCAGTGTCACGCAACCCTGTTGAGGCATAGATATATAGCTAGCACTCCCACAGATCCAGAAAACGTCTTAACATAAAATTTCTAAATGTATGGTTATAAACTGAATGTCTTCATTTTACTGTTAGGTATTTAATTCTAATATGTTACCTAAAGACAGAGTAATCATGCATATATAAACGGAATATAACTTCAATAGCTGGATTGTCAGTGGGGTCCCGTGCCGGTTGGGTCTCATGCTGGATTGTCAGTGGGGTCCAGCGCCGGTCGGGTCTCATGCTGGATTGTCAGTGGGGTCCAGCGCCGGTCGGGTCTCATGCTGGATTGTCAGTGGGGTCCAGCGCCGGTCGGGTCTCATGCTGGATTGTCAGTAGACTGGTGACTGTTCGTTCATTTTGAACAAATATTTCAGGAGAACAAAACAATCCCAGGCATTGCACTTAATAATCTTGCTGAGTGGTTCATTGTCCATTATATAGTTACATATACCATAGGATAAGAATTATTTGTGGGGGACACAGAGGGCCAAATACCCTGTCAGGCATGCTCTCTCTCACAGGCTGGTATTATTTTTTACTTTGATATAGTAAAAAAAAAAGATATTAAAAACAGTGAATTTGATTTTTAAAAATCAAACAGCAGCCCTTATATAGCCATATTTTATGAATATAATCTCATTATATTCCCTGTAGATTAAACTGTCAACTAGAATCTTGTCCCTACATCATGCCTTGACTTTGGCCTTGGCATGCAAACCAGAAAGGACATTATTCACTCCCACATAGTTCACATGGGTTGGCAATAAATCCATCTTAACAAGATCACTCTCTTTAGTGTAGTAGTACAATATATCTTTATCAGCCAGGTAATATGTGGAGTATTAGTGGGCATTTATCATGACAGAGGCTGTGGCTTGTACCCTGCTGGACCTGGTGATGAATGAGAGTTCTGATGTAGCAGAGTTTGTCGCTGTGTTTGCAGTAAACCATTTTGCAGAAGAAGGAATTCTGTGCTATTTTCTTCCGAAATTTACATAACAGTGGTTACTACAAATTTTTTGGTATAGGGGGGGCTTAAGAGGAACCATAATTTATACCGAGGGGCCGACCTTATGATTAGCAAATGATATGTTTTGGACTGATGAGTGACAGGGGAGGGGGCCAATCAGCTTTGAACTGAGGCCAGTGCTCTTGTGGCCCCTACATATGCCTTGGGGCCTGTTTCACAAAGCAGGATTACTTGCTTAACCAGATCACTTGCCAGATTTAAGGTATTCTGGGCTAAATGTAAGTTGATGAAAATAAGGTGTATTTAGCCCAGACTACCTTAAATCTGGCAAGCTATCTGGCTAAGCAAGTAATCCTGCTTTGTGAAACAG
>JAODJU010000018.1:23184976-23211828 GCA_026776725.1 Gnathonemus echidnorhynchus
GGGGGGGTGGGGTGGGGGGGGGGGGGGGGGGGGGGGGCAGCAGTGCGGGCTCTTCAGCATTAACTCCCCTCTTCACAGTGGCAGACATTTATTCCTTGTTACCTTATTAATTAATCTTCCAGGTTATGGGTGGTGTGTTTGGGGGAAAGAAAAGGTGGCATAAACACCTCAGGAAGGATGCTTACCTTTTCGCTGTTAGAAACTGCAACAGGAGATGTGTAGATCAATACACCAGAGTTCTAATTAGCACGTCCAATTTCAATCTATGAAAGAAGAGCATTTTAAATGGAATGATATGCATTGATATTTTTATACTTATGCTCTAGGGTTATAATGAAGGTAGAATTTAAGCTTCTATTAGTGGTAGAACAAAACTGCATTTTCCAAAACACCCTTATGACAACACAGACTAAATAACTGCTCTTTGCTGAAAGGCTCAGTGGAAATGGGTATTATTTTCAGACGAATTTACCTGAGACATTTATACTGGTACCTATAGTCAGAGCTATTTTCCATTTTATAAATATAATTAGGGGCGGCATGGTGGCTGAGTGAGTTGCACCTTTTCCTTACACCCCCAGGGCTGGGGGGGTTTAAATCACGTCTCTGCTTTATGTGGCGTCTGCATATTTTCCCAGTGTCATGCAGTTCTACTGCTGCAGTTCAAAAACATGCAGTTAGGCTAATTGGTGTCATTGAACTGGCAGTAGTACATGAATGTGTGCGTATGTATGCATCCTGCTAGGGGCTAGCATCCTGTCCAGGACAGGTGCGGACTGGCCGTTGGGATATGTGTCTGAGGGCGGCCATTGCGGCAAGATGAACCAAGGAGGAAGCCCCTCCCAGTCTGTGGCAACATAAACCAAGGGGGCCACCTGGTCGGCAAAATATACCTGGGGGTGGGGGAGGGTGCCTCTTCAGCGGAAAAATATCACATTATGGCCTCTTGACAGTAAATTCCCGGGTTTCTTTTGTGTGCCAGTCTGCTCCAGGTCCAGGGTCTATCCCTGCCTACTGCTCTGCACTGTCTGGGATAGGCTCCAGGATAAATCTTTAGAAGATTGATGGATGCAAAACAGCATTGTGTTCCGGAGAGTAATGGTTATTTTTAATGAGTGCATTAATCTGCAATGGACTGGTTTTCCATCCAGGGTGCAACCCTGTCTTTTCCCTGGAGAAGTTCCAGGAAAACCCTGTGATCCAACACTTGATAATTGTTTGGAATATGGATGGATAGATTGATAATGTGTCAGCTTAATAGCTTATTCATTTATTGTACCAGGTATGTCCTAATTAGGATGTTGTATAAAGGCCATAAACATTGAATTGTAAAATACCTACTCCAGTCATCTGTGCTGTAGCATAATATTTAAAGACAGAGAGGTGAGACCTGAAGGTTGCTGATTGAAATGCCTCATTTTGAACAAATGAGATATTCAAATGAGTGAAATTGCAACACAGAAAATCATCAGATAAGCAATTGAAGGGTAATTAGATAAGAGAATAACATTCCAACACTACAGTAAAAGGCTCACTCAGGCATGTAGCTATTCAGTCAGAAGTCTACACCATGTGAAAACTAAAAAATCAGCACAAGAATTTGCGGAAGCTTATTGAAGGATACGATTCAATATGAACTATGCATGCTATGCATTTAAATATAACACGTTTGGTGTTTCATACTGTATTTAAGAGATCCTTTGAGCTATTCATGCCAATACTTTTTATGAAACTTTAATATACATTTTGTTGTACACTGGCCTTCCAGTTCTTCCCCCTTTGTTCAGCTCTTAGGGGCTGCTTGTTCATATTTTAGCTGCTCAGTCATGTGCCTCAGATGAGTATTTGGGGGGCACAGGAATGTTGGAGCAAGCAGAGGTCTGAGGATCTCGTTGATGACATTTCATACAGTTCAGCTAATGCACTTCAGATTGTACCAGAAGACAGGCAGCATATTGTCTCACGCCAGTGTCTCCAACCTTATTTATAGTGAGAGCTACTTTTACAATGACTTCAGGGGAGCATCAAGTATTAGCAGTGCCATGCACAGACTTTTTGAGGGGCTGGTGCGTGAATAGGGGGGATTGGCTTATGGTCATAATGATTGTGCCGGCCACACAGGTGATCATCACTTATCAAAAGGGGGCACTTAGAACCTCGAGAGGGGCCACTTTCAAACATTTGAAAAAGCCTCTCCCCCCTCCTTCCCACTCATGGCTGGGTACTAGTGGCTGCTCCTAGCACAGTATATCCCAGTCAACGCTTTTGCGACAACTAGCCTAATGACAGCAGGAGGTTCTGTGATTTCCAGGCTGCCAAGTTCTTTTTCATCTCCATGCACACACACTGTCCCGGTGCTATTCCTGTGCCCCTGCGGAATAGTGAAGCAGAGGCTCAGCTGTTTGTGCTGTTTTGAGAGAGGAGTCAGCGATCTACCCTCCGGCGCGCGTTTGTTCCATTTCCTGCCACAGAAGTTTCAAAAAAGGGGGGTTCATGTGTAAAGTGACCCCAGGCTGACTCTCTCAGCTCTGAGCACTTTATGGTGTTTGACAATTTGTTTATGAAAATGTACCACACTAAATTAAAAAGCAAACAATGCTTAGATTATGTCTTACAAATTGGCACAGTCCAAGTCTTCAATTGAATTACTCTCTGAAATATAGAAATACAGCAGAATACAAAACACTATTTTTGATCAAATATACAACAATTTGAAAGGTGTATTTGAGTCTTTAGTCCCTAGAAAATGAGCTAAGAATAGAATTTGAAATCTGATTGAGTAAAATATATATACAAATAGGTTATTACAGTCTGAAACATTAAGCTATGAGTGTCTGAAAGCAAGTAAATGATGTAATGTCAGGGTACGTGTGAGAAAAATAACAGCAGACTAATGTTTTTTTGATGAAAAGAATCCCCAGGCTCCCTGAGGTAGTGCTAGCACATTCAAATTTTGAATTTAATGGGTGCTCTTCTAAGCTTTATGTATTCTGATATATTTATTTTATTATTCTAATTTAGCAGTCAACAAAAAGTGTGGTGTAGTTCTTCTTAGGTAATAGCACATCATATATACCACAACCATTTACAAAAACGTGAAATGTTAAACCAGGTGTTTTGTTTACACGACTTTTCCAGTCTTTTGTTGATCCCATCCCAACTTTTTTGAAATGTGTTGCTGGCATCAAATTCAAATTGAACATATATTTGTCATAAAACAATAACATTTTTCGGTTTCCACATTTGGTATATGTTATCTTTGTTCGATTTTCCATTAAATATGGTTTATATGATTTGCAAATCATTGCATTCTGTTTTAATGTATATTTTATATTACAATGCCATAAAAACTGTTATTTTGATGTTGTGGGGACCATTTTTCAGGTTCAGACAAAGATCTGTGAATGCAATCAAAAAACGAAAAATGCCAAAAGTCTCATATTTTGTTTGGTTACTTATGGTTAAGGTTAAGGCTGGGTGGGGTTAAGTTTGTCATGATGTAGGGATCAGAGTTCTCCCAATACAAATGAATTCAGAGTCTCCACAAAAATATAATTGCAAATCTGTGTGTGTGTGTGTGTGTGTGTGTGTAAAAGGCTGATAAATTTATTGTGTTACCGCATTGTGTTGATTTTAAAGTCATAACTCCTCATTATTTCTTCAATGAGTGCAATATTTTGTCACCCAAAACAGAGAATAGTATGAGCATAAATTTAAATAGAGCCTTATAATATTCCTTCCTGAGACATGACAGTTTGGGTTCAAAGTTAAAATCAAAACATTCAGGGTCTTTCTCAATATCAAGAACTCAAAGATTGTAACTTGTGGTCTTGGCAAGACCATTCTTGCTAACTTGTCTCCCAAGAACGAATTTGGGGTGCAGTGAATCATGGGATTGGTCTCATTTGGTGAGGATGCTGTTACTATAGGATCTGAGTAAACTATGGATTTGAGTCACACATGCTCTGCCTCTCTCAGTCAACCGTGTTAAACTATTAAAATATTAAGCTATTCAAGTAATAAAGGACTTTAGACCATCTGCTAAACCTGCACCCTTACCAGTTACAGAAAGTTAAGGCCCATGTCATGTATTTGCATAAATTTCCATAAAATGGCTGATTACCTTTAATTATCTGTATTGACACTGGCAAAGTCCCTCACGGGAAATGGGAAATGAGCATATGTGTTCTTATTCTATGTGGCTTGCTTTTAGTTAATTTTCATTTTTAGCTATTTTTTTAGTTAGTTAGTTTTTCGTTGTTTTGTACTTGGTTTCAACACTGGTACACACTTGACTCACATCTACAGTTGACAAAGGGTGTTTCTCAAAATGCATACTTGACCATACCTGTGTTCTCGCGTACCCGTTTTATGTCAATTTTCACTGTGGAAGACCTGTTCCAATACTCAGGAACAGAAGTACAGAGAACGGTAAAAATCCCCGGATGTTGTTGTTGCCCCAAATATCAACCATACATCACTTGCAGTCTCTCCAAATGAGACCAATCCCATGAGTCTTTGTGCCCCCTGTTCGTTCTCGGGAGGCAAGTTGGCAAATCTGGTCTTTGCATTCTTGGCATCGCAAAATAACCAAAGATCTCACATTCTTGATATTTGGGAATGACATCCGGTGGTTTTTAACGTCCTCTGTAAAAAAAAAAAAAACCCTCCTGGGTGAGAATTGTCTTTCAATTGAAAGCCAAAACACAAGTATAAGATATTTGTGTTTCCAGGGAGAAAACAACATTAGGAAGAAAGTGAGAACAGAACCATAAAGAGAAGCGCAATCAGTACAAATGTTACTTCAATGTTAATACAGCCACGGAAAAAATGAAGAGACCACTCTATATTTTTAAACAAATCTGCATTTGTAATCCTGATTTAATCGTGGTTCTGCTGGCAGAGGCTACGCTGAGCAGCAGTTTGCGTCCAGGTTCAAAGTTTCTAAGACACCAGTACTCGAGAATAAGGTGAAGCAGGAGACACTGGAAACAACCAGAAACCAGCCAGGTAAAGGGCGGGAGTGACTTTCTAATGCCAGAGATGACTGCTAACTTATCCGACAGTTTCTCATGAATTGAATGATGACATCAAGTGACCTGCAAAAGGAATGGGAAACATTAAGTGAAGGTGTGAGGTGCACTGCTAGGAAAGTTTGTTTCAGGCTCCTGGAAGCAGGACTGAAGTCCCATAAAGCAAGGAAGAAGCCCTTAAGTAGGGGAGAGCCAGCCTGAAGTTTGCAAAAAATGTATATATTATTCATAGTCACACACTCATAAATTGAGATATAAGTAAAGCAAAAACTTGTGTTGAGGTCTCTTTTTTTGTTTCCACAGCTGTATATCTCATAGTTTTGTTATGGATTTATGTCTGAATGTTTGGCTCTCAGCTCATGAATTTAGCTTGTCATCGTATCACCAATTCACCAGTTGTAGATGGGTGTTAGAATACGTTAAGCGTATGTAGATGTTATCAATGGAGAAGGACAGATGTTGTTAAAATAGATTTTATTTAGAAAAGGCAGCCGAGTGGTTGTATTAGGAGCAGCTACAGGATATTATTTCTTTCTGAGCCCCAGATGTTCTGTCACAGCCAAAGGTTTTTGAGTGTGGTGAAGACTTTCCTCAGTGTGAAATGAGTGCTTGTGTACGTGACAAAGAAAGACAAAGAGAGAGAGAACTTTTTTGTATGGGTGTGTGAATCTGACCTGAAGTGTAAGAATTAAAGAACAGTCTTCTTGTTTTTAAGCTGAAGGGTGTTGAAGGGACAGACATTAGGAAAGTGTTTCCGTAGCCGAGGATTTGTCACACTGTTCTGGTCAAAGGGCACGTCCACCTGCAGTGAGCATCCGAAACACTGGCTCGTGTGTCTGTCTTAATGTGCTTTGGTCTGTTATGAGTAAAACCTGAGCACTTCAGGCCAGGTTTGCTAATAGGGTCTTAAATCAAAATGGCCTTCTTTTTAAGGTCCAAAGGTAAAAAAAGATAAATAAATAAACAAAACAACAAAGCTACAAATTGCTTGGGCAATGCCCCTGTTATGAAAATTGCTTCTTGCAGAAAAACTACTTCCTCCCTGGCTGCATAATAGCTCCTTTCCTGTGGTATTGCAATTATGCTATTTCATCATGCAGAAGTATGTCACAGTAGTCTCCATGGGGACATGAGTATGAATTGGTGAAATTGTCACTGCTGTGTTCCTTGTGCCATAGGTGCCAGTGCCCTTCGCAGTTTGAGGGCCCTGAGTGCCAGCAGACCAAGCACAGTTTCCATGGCGACGGGTATGCTTGGTTTCCTCCCATAATGCTGTGCTTTGAGAGCCACGTCTCCCTGGATTTCATCACTGAGGTTGCAGATGGCCTGCTACTCTACAGCGGGCCAGTGGGCCAGCTGCGACCATGGGAACCGGAGGACTTCATGGCAATAGGTACAGTTCCATACTTGCCTTAAGGAACTTATAAAGTCATGAGAAACGGGTGAAATGGAGAATGAATAAATGAACTGCAGTGCACCAGTGGGACGTTTATTAGCTCAATAAAAGCTGCTGGAAGACTTTGCATCTTGGAAGGCAGGGGGGACGGGGGGCACAGTGGAAGTGCGATTTGTCAAAGGGGACCCAGATCTTACATAATCTAGCCATTGGAGTGCAATTATCGAAGGCTGCCGCATGGATACTGGCTAACTTTTTTCAGTGATGGTATATTTTTAAGAAGATGCCATTGCTAAGTACAAACACTTCATCCATGGAATCTCAGTTCAGGGAATGCGGCAGTCATTCTACAGGATTTCACACATCACTCTCGTGCGCCTTGCACCCTTGCAGTTGTGGAATCTGGAAATCTCAGTGGGCTTAGTGAACATAGTTCTGCCTGAGCACGTATCGGATGATTGCAATGGCTGGAAAGGCAAAGTCGAAGCATTCTGGTCTGAGGAGGTTTCCAGCAGCTCTGTGTTAAATAAGGGGCAAAAGGTCCAGTAAATGTTTCACTGACAAAGTAGCAAACTTTTCTGCTGTTCTGATTTCCTATATTCATGATCATGAACATGTGTCTTGCACTAAAGCCATTGCGTTGTCATACAAACGTCTTCCAACAGATCATTTTTGTCTTAGGATCTATGAATTAAAAGTGACAGCCAGAGAGCTGTGATTGGTTTAAGGTTCTAAGTTTTTATAGTATGGGCCGCAGTTAGCCAACTAAAGCAGATAAGTCCTTTGGTGCAGTCTAAATTCGATTCACAATGGGATCTGTTTGGACAGCTTGTGGAATTTTCTTTGGTATGCCATACTCTTTGCCATACTCTTCGAATACTTGTTGAATACTGTTGAAGATAAAAGATTGTTTTTCCACGAATCACATGCAACACACCAGCTCACAAATTTACTGATTTTCTTTTCTTTTTGTTCCTCAGAACTGATCTTTGTCTCCTGCAGTGTGATGTGACTGATCTCACAGGCAAACCCCACATCTCACAATCACATAATGATTAATACGACCAAATGTGACTCACATTTTGATCTCACATGTGTAGTGCTGTTTGTTAAAAATAGAATTATAAAAGAGGCTTGCTCAGGCCAGATATAATCTCTGTGTTGCAGACATACAGTACTGAAGTTTCCTGTTGGTTATTTTGTTCATTAAAAGCTCTCTTTAAACCATAGTTTCATGTTCATTTCATTAAATATCAAGGAGAGGGATGTTGCATGTCTTACAGCACCATAGGGTTTAAAATCCCCACTTTCCTCTCCATCCCGGGGATTTTCGTTACTGATGTCAAAGACAGTTATGCACAGGGTATAAATATGTTATCATCAAGATCCAGGATTAAAGCCGGGCGAGTGTAAACCTGATTATGTATTACCTTTTATCTTCTCAAAACGCATTAACAAAGAGGGGTATAATGCTTGTCTGTATGTCTCCAAGGCCACCACCTGACATTTCTGTTTACATTAATATTAATTAGGCAGTAAGCGGCTTGCTGACGCGATAACATATTTCATAATCTCTCGGTTAATTGTGTTCGTCAGTCCTGACTGGAAGCACTGTGAACCCAGAAGACAGGGTCAACTAAAGTAGTTTTCTCATCGGTGTGTAATGCTTTTAGTGACGGAATGCTTTGGTCTCAAATGAAAGAGCTTTCCAAGATAACTATAGTGCTTTGCATGCGTTCTTTATATTTTGGGATTCTTCAGCCTTTGCCATTCTCAGTGTTCAGTGTTAGGACCAAGATGGTCAGATAGTTTGCAGAGATTAGCAAACAGTAAAATGTCAAGTTGTCTTGGGTAGAGAGAGAAAACAGATATAGGTGGTATGTGAATGGAGTGCTAGTTATATCAGTCCAAACAGATGTTTTTCAAAACACGTATTTTTAGCTACTCTCAGTTTGGTTTTCACCTGTTGAACGGTGGTTTGTGTGAACTGATGACTTTGTGGCAGGTGTCAATCCACATGTTTTATGTACATATAACCAGTAACAGGATCTTTAACTGAAGAGAGGAAGGTTAAAGTAAAAAGTACATTTAAACACATACGACTCTTTAAACTTTGGTTTTTATTTGCCAGTGAACGTTCAGAGTTTCTCATTGGCCTGAGGAGCCATCTGAAAATTTATTTGTGTGTGTCAGAGATCGTTGATGGAGCTCCCACTCTGAAGATTAACCACGGCTCCGGCACGCTGGTGTTGCGGTTGCCTGGCAACGTCAACACAGCAGACAGACGGTGGCACCGGTTGGATGTGAGGAGTAATGGCAAGGTGAGTGTTTCTGCGGCAACTTGACTGTGACACTATCTGACGAGTTTCCCCCTCTGACACCTGTTGAGTTTAAAAAAAGTTCATTCTTATTGCACATTGTACACTCAACTCTTGAGTTCCTTCTGGTAAAAAATACAACAGGGACGTTTGACTGCATGCCTGTCCTGTCAGAATTGAGAACTGTGGAACTGCAGTAGTGAGAGGCACATTGAGGTCATGATCTCCTAAGCCCCTCCGCTTCTTACTGCTCAGGAGATACGCTTCACTCTGGACCGATGCTCCTCTGCTGTTGTCATGGAATTGGAAGGTATTGGGAGCTGGATTACAACCAGGGAACATTCCTGTGAGGTTACTGGAGTTACACCCAACCGAGACAGGTTCAGTATCCACATTTCATCCAGAATTTTCCAAATTGCCTGCCTACTGCATGTCAGTTACTGATCTTCTGTGTTGGGCATTCCAGGTCTAGAAGCTACAAATCCAGACCAAGATTTAGTTTCTACCAACCAGTTGAGTACTCTGTGATTCTTTAACCTGAACTGGTTGGTACAAACAAAATCTTGGCCTGGACCTTTAGCTGACTAGATATAGTTCTGTTTATTTTAGAACACAGTGATTGTTCTTCTGAATAATTAGTGGATGATTGGCTGAGTCTTGTATCTACTGATGTTTCATACCTAGATACCTAAATATGACCCAGGTTTTGCAGCTGGGAGGCGTCAATGAAAACCTGCCATACATCTACCCTCAGTTACAGCACAAACACTTCTCTGGCTGCATCCGGAATCTTGTTGTGGACAGCAAGGTACTGAACGTCGTCAATCACCCAGTAAAGCATGATTTTTTTCCCCCAGTATCTTCATTTCAGCCAGATGCCCAAAACCTGACAGCCTTCTTAATGCAAGGTTTGTCTATAGGTACTAGATCAACCTGAAACAACCTAGATATCCAATCAGAATGACAGCCGTCAACACATTTACTTTGCTTGATCATTTCTCTGCTTGCTCAGAAGCATGACATCGGCAACAAAAAGAATTTGACTCAAAAATGTTCTCCCAATTAACCCGCTTGTCAGGAACTGTTTTGACGTAATGGAAAATTGGGTGGCCAGCACCGGCTGATAGAGATTTTGCTGTTTCGAAATTACCCTCCGCAAAATTAAGAATTAAATTTTATTATTAGTGCTGGCACCTATTTGCAAGCTTATTGTGTCACAAACTGTTGCTCGAGTGGGTTTGAGAGCTGTCAGTACATTTAAGCTCAACTCAGGCATTAGCAGATGCAAATGAGTCACTGGGGAGATATTAACATCTCCCTGACACCTGTTGTAAGCTAACTTGGAGGAATTGGCAGAATGTGGTTATGCCAATCTGAAAGGCCACTTACAAATGTGAATAGAGCCAGTCTACCCTCGAGGTTTGGTGTGGTCTTTGCGTATGAAGGTTCTCAGTATCTTATTTTTTGCTATCATAAAACTCCAGTCAAATCGTTTAGTGCTAATTGAAGGACTGTTGTAAATACAAGTGAAAGACAGTGTAATAAAAATAAAAACAGATAATCATTTATCGTGAACTGAAGCTGGTTTGTAGTTTGTCACACGGGTTGCAGTTGAGGGCTTGTTGCTAGGGTTGCCACCTCAGTCCTGTAAGATCCTGGAAATTGATTGGGGCATCTGACCGGCACAATCGGCCGTGGTCATGGCAAAGTCCTGGATGGGTTACCCTGCTTGTTCCTCATGTTCTCCTGTCTTTCTGTCTCTCTACCTGCTGCTGTTCCTCAGTTCTATGATCTAGGCTCTCCTGCAGACTCCCTCAACAGCTCCCCCGGCTGTCAGGTGACGGATGGGCACTGTGTGAACATGGGCAGCCCCTCCTGTGGACCCCGAGGGAGGTGTCTAGGAGATTGGGGCTCCTTCAACTGCCAGTGTGCACCTGGCTACTATGGGCACCAGTGCCAGCAGGGTAGGTAACACAAAGCCAGAGAAACAGCCGGTCTGATGTTTCTTTTGGTCATGATCCCTGGTGCAATTGGGGGAAAAAGAACTAGGATTCTTTGCAATGAATTGAATGTTGACCTAATATCTGTCCCTGTAGGTCAATGAGTGAATGTTTTCATAATGTAACTGACTTTATAAAATGAGCATGATTTTTGTCTAATAATGACAAAGTGAAATTTATTATAAAGGTAAAAAATTCAACTAAATACCATGGTCTAAGGTGACCTGCATTCTTTTCACCGCACTGTATGTTCTGTACTGTTTCTTCTTGTGCCATCAAGATAATTAGGAGCTAAAGATGGAATGAAACTTCTTTGGCACAGTTACCTATTTAACACCAATAGCCCGTCTCCAATAAAGAGGGATGAATGTTGTAAAGGAAGTAATGGAATAACTATACTAAATAATTAATGAAAGTCTTTGTTGAAATTCAAAGTGCATATTTAATTTGTTGTACAAGCTGATGTAATTTTGAAGTTTTGGCCAAGTGTGTATATCCCCCTTTAGAATAGTTGTTTACATATGACATTTATGCAAATTAAATAGGGCTTAATACTGTTTTAGTAGGCATATCTTTGAAAATGTGCAGTGGCCTACCTCTGTGTGGCACATTCTTTGATGATGCTTGAGAATCGCATATCACATGAGCCTTATCAGAGGGCAAGGCTAGACAGAACGTTTGCTCTTTTGAATGTTCTGGTGTAAAGTTGAAAGAACATGCAGTTATCAAGCAACTGATAGTAATATGCAAAGTGTATGAATATTTTAATTGGTCTGCCCAAGGTTAACAGCAACGAATAGCAGTAGACATAGGTTCCCTCCTCTTAGAAATCCACCAGTGCAGAATTTTTTAATTTGTTGTTATTGATGTTTACTAGTTCAGCAATCTCAGCCGAATAAAGTTTATTTTGTTTTCATAAGAAATCAAGGTATCATCTTAGTATTTTGTTTCCAGCTGATGTATGAACATGTGATTTCACCCAATTCCCAGTGAGCATTTCGCCATCACCTAGTCAAGATTTAAACCTTTCTTTCTATAAAGAACTCAGATTCAGTACTGATATTTACGCATCAATAGAGAGAGCACAATTAGATTATGTGACATGAATGTTAACTGTGAGATCAGAGAATTACCGGCGACTGGAAGAGTGCTCAAATGCTCTTTATAGATGCCCAGTACAAAACTGAGAAGAAAAAGAAGCAGATGGATGATTTTTATGGGTGTGACTTGGGGGTATTGTGTGAGTCTGCAGGCTAGGGCTTGTGAACAGAAGGTTGCAGGTTCAAATCCCGTGGCTGGCAGAGTGATGCCACCGTTTAGCCCTTGGGCAAGACCCTTAAACCCAGTTGCCCCCGGGGTGTGCTGCACGCCTGCTGACCCTGTGCTCACACCCCAAAACTTGCTCCCCCCTCAGTGCATGAATTGGGCCGGCACTCTGGTTTCTCTTCAGAGTGCCAAGAACAGTTTCCTGTGTACTGGCACCTCTCATAATCTACCGGTACTGAATAACAAGGCACCTGTTTTTTTACACTTCAAGCACTGTCTCACTGTCTCACCTTTTTATACATCTGCGTGCCTCATGGAGATTAAGACGGGGTGAATAAGTTTCACTGTAGAGTTCTCTTTCTAATGGGCAGTTCCTTGCTCATGGAATATGTGCTTGGAAACACAGGAAATGGTCTGATCACACAGACATTAACATCAGTTCTTGATTGGAATTTATAGAGGTTCCAGAATATTCCTTTGATGGCCGGAGTCATGCCCACTTGCGTACGACGTCCTTGTTCCCGGCTCGTCAAACTCACGTACAAGTTCTACTGCGAACCAGGACTCATGGTGGCATCATAGTTAGCCTGGTCTCTGAGGAAAGGACTGAGTACCTAAGACTGGAGGTGAGTCAGGTCTTTTATTACTCTATTTACATCTTAACAGTAATACAATAACATTGATCATCAATGATATGATATGATGTGATGTGATATGATACTTTGTCAGACATCTGATTTTTCATGCATTACAGTAGCTCTATATGCAAAATCATACAAAAAAAGACTTAAAGACACAAATACATACATTTAACATATCATCACAAGGACAGATTCAATATACATTTAATCTTGAATTAAGTTCCATGTTAAGTCCTGGAACTCTGTATCTCTGGTTTAATGGTAACAATTCACTGGGTTGGGAGCCAAAACATTTTTCTTGGCCAGCCTTAATATGTTAGTATGGTACACTGATTCACAGAGTGATGTTGGTGTTTCTGCTACCAGCATTGATGCTTGCATAGGTTTTGCAAGAAAAAACCTCATCTAACAGAACCAATAGAACAGATTACTAGGGCTAGATATTAGCTTTTAACAATGAGGTCCCCTACGCTCTCATCTAAGTACCAGCTGCCAGCCTACAGGCATCACGTTCAAGAATCCACATCATAATGAACTTAATTTGTTAACATCCAGAATAAGCCTCAGTATGTTTAATTTGATGGGCTGAGGTTTTTCTCAAGGGAAGAATCAATCAAACTTTATATGAGTTCAGTTTCATTGCCTATCACAGTCTTTCCTGAGTGGTGTGACTTCTGGGACACCTACTGATCGGCCAGTGAAGCTGTTAATGAAATTGCTTCTGATTTATGCTCAATTTGTGTTCATTAGTACTGTCTTGCTGTAATTGAGAGCTCCCATGTGGACATAGCATTTCAGTACTGGAAGAATTTATAATAACTTATAATTGTAATAACCTTGCTTTTAGGTGTCTTATTCAGTTTCTTTTTTGAGTTGCTGTAAAAATAGTAAAAAAAAACAAAAAAATTTTTTTTTTTAATCTAGGGGCTCAGTGGAAGAGCCTGCAATGCCTTTCACAGGAATTAGTCTTTATTTACCATCTACTTTTCTCCAGATCTGTCCCTGTGTGTTCCCTCTCACTGGCACAGAGTATGAGTTGGACGTCGTGTAGTGTCTTCACGGCTCATCCACATACTTCATAGTTCATCCATAGAAACATCTTCAGCCAGAGCTAACAGCTCCAAACAGACCCTGACAAGGAACTTCCGTAAGCTGTAATATTTTCCAAAATGCGCTCAGGCTAACTCTTACCCTGAACACACTGATTTCAGCTTATCAGTGTGAGAATGCCTGTTCCTTTTTGTGTTAGCAGAAAGCCTTTCTGAACCCATTGTGAGGTTTCTAATAGTAGTTCTAGGCACTCAACCCATTTAGCAATTTACCCTTCATTTTGCCCATTTTTGCTTAGCTAGAGCTTAATCATTTTTTTCATTTGTAACCTTTTTTTTCTTGATTAATGTAACGTATTTATACATCAATTATATTTGTTTCTCAAAGAAAGAGCCTCCTCTTTAAGAGACACTCTTATTTTTTTCTTAAGTGCTTTGTTGCTTCCTGTTTTTCTCCCATATTTTTATTTGTGGGTAAGTGGACCCCCATCTCCCGTAAGGTCTGCTTTAAAGCAGGCTGCCGGAGCACTGGCTCACTGCTGAACTCTCTTTTTGGGCCGTCGAGGCACCAGCCACCGTCAAAGGGCTGTCAGCCCCTCTTTCTGTATAGCACTGCAATCCTCACTCTTAGGCAAGGGTTTGCTTAACTCTGCAGTGACAGTAGGGTAGGATGATGCCTGCAGATAGCCATGAAGGAGCTTCAAGCATGAGCGGAAAGCTGCAAATTAGAATTGCAGAACGGAAAGCAAACTCTATGGTTAGTCACACGATACAACATAGCGTTAGTGCTTCTCTGCATTTTCAGCTATACAACCTGTCACTTGCTTAGCGATGTAAGGCGACACGTGGTTAAAGGTGAATGAGACATGTTTTCGTATTAGCTTTTGCTTCATATTAGGTTTTGCTTGAGACAGCTAGGAAAAGAGTGGAATTGTTTCACCTTCATCTCCAATGAGCCTGGATTTATAACTGCTGATAACAGGCTACTCTTGAAGCCAGCTTTAGTATGATAAGGATCAGGGGCCTGTATCACAAAGCAAAATTTGTTGCTTAGCTAGATAACTTGTCAGATTTAAGAAACTCCAGTTCAAATGGACTTTATACCTTATATCAGACAAGTTATCTTGGTAACCCAAAAATCTCACTTTACAGGCCCCTGCTGACCTTAAGAAGCAAATGAAGTAATAAAAATAATAATAATTATTATTAATATTATTATGTAAAGTGTTGCCTATTGTTCCAGTCTTCTTCAAAACTGAACAACGCTAACAATATTCAATAACACAGGACACGGAGAGGGAGTAATGGCCACAGGAACTGATGGTTACAAAAAGCTTACAGTGATGAGTGATACACTAGGGTGAAGCGAAGCACAAAGGTGATCGAAATGAAGGTGAAGTAGAAGGATCTAGAAAGTGTGGAAGAATGAGATTTTGAAAACTGGGAGAGTGAGTAAGGGAGTTCTGAATATCAGAGGGAAGGAAATTCCAAAGACGCGGGGCCACCTTAGAGAAAGCTGGATCACCAAAGTTCTGGAGTTTACAAAGAGGAACAGTGCAGAGACCAGAAGAGGAAGATCTAAGAGTATATGGGGGCTGATAGGGCATGAGAAGTTCAGACAGGTAGGGGAAAGCAAGATTGTTCTGGACCATATAGGTGAAGAGAAGAATTTTGAAGCTGAGGCAAAAATTCCTAGGGAAGCACTACAGGTCATGGAGAAAAAGAGAAGCACATAGGTAGGTTCAGGTATTCGTGAGCTGTCGAGCTGCAGAGTTATATTCCAGTTGGAGCTTGAAGCTTGAGTGGGAATTTAGGAGCTAATGCCAATCAGGAAGGAATTTCAGTAAGCGAGGCAGCTGAAAATGATGGCATGGATGAGGGATTTAGTAGCAGGTTGGGAGAGGTAGGGTAGGGTCTGAAGCAGGCAGTGTTACCATGGTGGAAAAGCGAGGTTTTCCTGATGGATAAAACATGAGTTTCCTACATGAGAGAGAGGTCCGGAGTTTCACTGAGGCTGCAAACTGTAAAGGACTGAAGAACTGCTGTGCCATCAATGAGTAGTTGAAACGACTCAAGATAAACTCAGTCATGTCATTGTTCAGCTTGAGGAGATATAACATCCAGGTTTTGATCGCAGATAAGAATGCTTCGATTTGGGACAGGGTGGAGAATGGATCGATTTAGTGCTCAGGTAAATCTGGGTCTCATCAGCATAACGGAAGTTGGTGTTGAACTGTCTAAATACAGCTGAGTGGGACAATGTATAAAATGAAGAGCAGCGGCCTGAAAACTGTGCCTTGGGGGATCCCATGAATGACCGCCGAAGAGGAAGATGATTACCTTGACATGAAACGTTTCTTGTCTGTCAGGTAGGATGAGAACCAGTCTGGTCCCAGATTATGGAGACTTGAATGGCGGATGCTGTGGTAGATGCTGTGGTAGATGCTGTGGTACACTGTGTTTAGGGTCGGTGTGACAGTAGCAGTCTTGTAGATGGAGAGTACTAATCCAAGAGAGAGGACAGTCAGATGAAAGCAGACAGCAGTCTGGCAGATCTTAGACAAGTTAGATGGAAGGGAATCCAAAGAGCTGGTAATAGCCTTAGAAGCACTGATTTTATCAGAAAGTTGAGAGGAGTCCAGGGGTGTGAAGAGAAAGAGCTGACTTGGGGAGAGGGGGCAGTTGGAGACTGGCATTAAGATCAGGGGTGAGGGGATGACAAGCAGTAGTTGCGGTCAGAGAGCTGTGAAGAGTAGAAATTTTGTCCTGAAAGTCTAGGTAGGATAGTTAGATGGGGGGGGGTTTAGCATTTTTTTAACAGTAGAGAAAAGAGTGTGAGGGTTTCTGTTTGTGCCATTGATGACAATGGAATAATAGGCAGTTCTAGCAGTGCAAGAGGTGCCTTTGAAAGGGGGGCCGTGTAGCACTCAACATGGGCTGTGAGCTCGCTTTTCTTAAATTGGCTGTCCAGCCAACAACCAGTCTTTCATGGAATGGAGCTCAGGTGTATATCAGGGGGAGGGAGAGGTAAAAAAAGCAAAGCAAGTACAGGATTTTGGAGATGATAGAGCATCAAGAGTGTTGGATCGGTATAGTGTTAAATTCAGAGGCTAACATTTCAGGAGAGGAGGTGACAGCGTGAGAAGACAGAGCCAAGGATATAGACTGAGTTACAGCAAGTGGAACAATAGAATTGTTATGGAAAAAAGATTAAATTGATGGAGTAAAGGAAAGGAGACAAAGAACAGAAGAGCCGAATGGTCAGAGAGGGGAAGAGTCAGTGGTTTACGATACTCAGCAGGCTTACGGACAGAGCAGACCAGGCCAAGGGTGTGGCTTCTGAGGTGAGTGAGAAAGCTAACAGTGGTGAAAACAATCAAGCGGGTTGAGAGAATCAGTAGTCATGGTACACTTAGTTGAATAGTGCAAAATTGATCAAGTCTGTTGTTTAATCAGAAGCTGACCAAAGCTCTGAAAAAGGTCTGGGTGGTCAGAAAGCTCCATAACTCCATATATTGCGTAGCTGACTAGTAACCAATAACCAAATCCAACAAGAATGAGAACGCAGAACCTTATGCACTGCCAGAGGAGATGGCGACCCAGCCTGAAGAGCGAGTGGAGACTGGCTCTGACGGAGTTAATTAAGTCCGAAAAGTTATGTCAACGGAAGCAGCGAGACGGTACAAGTGGGGTAACAACTTTGCAGGTTGGTGGAGGGAGAAGTGCAGGCTATCAGCAGCAGAGAGGACTCCAGACACGGACAGAGCCTTCAGACAGCAGGCGGGAGAAGTAGATCAGCGAGTGGCAAATAAAAACGGGAGAATCAAAAAGGGCCAGAAAAACTACAGAACGTGAACAGAACGTTTAAACAACCTAAATGCTAGAAAAGGCGTCGAGTATCAGAACGTCAGCAGTGTTCTCCCAATAGTGACATCAGTGCACAAACTAAGCCTATGTAAGCCTAAGCTAATGGTTCATTAGGAGGCCTCAGAAAAGACCACACTTGCTAAAAAAATATCCCTTAGGGAAATCTTAAGATATTTGCTAATACAATTTCTCATATAGTTTAAGCAGATAATAGGGAGGTCGAACAGAAGGGGGTGAATTAGAAGATCTTATTTGTAGGCTTTACACAGCTTCATGTGAGAAATATGTGCCGATCACTGAAATAACACAGAAGTTTACAAATTATGCTCAGAGGGACTTTTTAAGTGCATCTGAAATTGAAATGAAGGCTTCGTCAGCTTTTCAGGAATGGCAGAGATATGAACATATTCTGATCCCTTCTGTTCATTTTATTTTCTTCTGCTTTGATTGTCGGTGTAGGATTAATGTTTCTCACTGAAAGTCAAATGATTTGGTTCAGGACCAGTTAAGACACGTTCATTTTCCCCCAAAAATCCAGGGAGGCAAAAAGGCCTAAGGTTTTTTATGTGTTCTAATGCTATGTAATTAAGAAGTGGAAGCTTCTGCAGAATGCTGCAGAAAAGTTTGTTGTTAAATTGTTTTCCCAATCAAACTGGAGGCAGAATCAGTGTAGCTCGTTGTATTCTGATCAAGACAGGGGTAAGCAGAATGATGGTGAATAGCATTTCTAACTCCAGATCGGGCAAAAGAACTTCTCTTTAGACATCAGTGCCATGGGTCCCAAAACTGAAACAAGTTGCTCAGTAAATAAATTCTGTATTGAATAATTCTGTGCCAATGTTTCTAATGAAATGGACAGTATGTTTAATTCTTTAGAGTAGCTGGTTGTCAAATCCAGCTCCAAGTGTTACAAAGTTCTCAGAGGAACAGTGGCATTGACCCAAAGCCCTGAGGCACCATATTTGCCGCATTCTGCAGGTCTTCCAGGGTTCCTTGGCCGTCTTCTACAACCTTGGAGATGGGGACTACAGCCTGGTGTTGCCTGCCTGCCGCTTGGACAATGGGGAGTGGCACGAGGTCCAGCTGGAGCGCTATGACAATGAGCTGACCCTGAGGCTAAATGGTGGCGGAGGAAGCAGAGAGGTGACAGCTTCCCCCGGGAGAAGCCGGGAGATCGTCATCGATCCTGCTGCAGTGATGATTGGCAGCTCCTTTGTCATCACCAACCGAAGCTTCCAAGGTACCACCACTAAGCCTTGGCTGAGATGGACCTGAAAAACAAGGTGAAGTTTGACCTGTGTCATGCTCTCCTTCCAGGATGCATGCGAGACCTAAGGCTAAACCATCAATACGTACCTCTGGATGGTCAGAACAAGGAGGTGGCTTCTCTGCTCAGCTCTGAGGGGGTGTCCGTGGGTTGCTTCTCTGACTCCTGCCAAAGTAACCAGTGCAATCCCCCCTTTACGTGTGTTGATCTCTGGAGGGTTCACGAGTGCAGGTAAGCCAGGCCACCTCTGAGACTTCATCCTGAACCATTCACCGGCACTGTCGCCTCGCGTGGGCTGACTCCAGCACAGTTTCTTAAAAAGACTCCATCCTGTGAAGCTCGGCTTTGTCGGTGTGTGGGCAGGTCCTTTAAATTCTCCTGAGGCAGGAGTTCTCACCTTGCTCTGTGATCTCCTTAAGGGTATATTTCATACTTTCCAATGGCCCGTTCTGTCACCCTAATGCCTCAAATTAGGGTTAGGGTTATGGTTAGCCAACTGAAACTAGGGTAAGGGTTAGAAAAGTTATGGCTTTTTCAGACATCAAAACCTATTTTTATGATTGTTCAGGGCCCCCTTATAACGGGAAACCACAGGTTAGCTTGATTTAAGGAGTCTAATTTGTACAGCTAGTGTAAACTAAAATGGGGTCATTGCGTTTAAAAGGCATATTGGATAAATGAGCCTCCCATTCTCTTGACCATCCCTGCATCACTGCCAGAACTACGACAGTACTGTGGACTTGTAGTCTTGGGTCACTAGGTTGACTGTCTAACCCCAAAACAAGCTTCGGGGGGGGCAGATTAATGCCTGACCATGTGCTCTGACCTCAGGCTTCACTTTCACCTCTATCTGTCTATGTATGTCATATGCAAAGCCTGAATTTCCTTGTACTTTCTACCTGAGCAATTACAATAAAGGAATTCTATTCTGTTCTGAAATATAATGGTATAAAATATAAGCACTTACTTCAGTGTAATAAAATTCCTTTATTTTGTGGGACCAGTATCGTATCAATGCAAAAGAACATCAAATGTGTTATTCCAGTTTGCTCTTCAGTAAAAATAGTAATTGAAAGTTGGTGTCATAACCCCAGGTGTCCCCCGAGTCACATGGTGAAGGAGAATGCCACGGGGAAGTTCTGTGTGTATACCCTGTGTGCCAGCCAGCCGTGCCACCGTGGCACCTGTGTGGCACAGACGCCCCTGCGCTTCATCTGCCGCTGCCCTGAGGGCTACCGGGGGCAGCACTGTGAGGTCGCTCTGGCCGCCTACCGCGATGACTTGGGCCTCAGCTTCAGCTCCATGTTTGCCATCTGCATTTGCTTCATGGCACTCCTGGGTAACTATATCTTCTCAATCCCAAACTTTCATGTGTGCCATAATTTCGCTTAGGTTTCATCTTTCCATGGTTGGCTCTTTGTTCCTAATGCCTCCTCATTGTTTCCCATCTGTCTTTTGTACTTATTGTTGCAGTATTACATTGCTTTTGATCTCTTAGCTAGTTGTGTAGATTTTTTCACAGAAAAAAATCTCATTTCTTCCCACCTAATATAAGTTCAGTGGTGATTTGACTGGCTTGGGGTCCTACATTATTTAAAAATAACGCTCCTGACTACAGGGATGTAAGAGTCGAATTACATTAGCTAGGAGTAAGATGTACATCTTGAACATGCAAGGTTCTTGACTGATGTAAGTAATCCCTTCCACAAACCTTTATGTTACTCAAATTTTACGTAAGTTGGAATTACTGCCCCCTCCCCCAGAACCATTCAAAGACACCTTATTGCAAAAAACACGTAAGCCAAAAATATACTAGTAATATATACTAAAGAAAACATTAAGAGAAAAGATAAAGTATAAAGACATATATCATTATTTTGCATTAGCGCTTTCGTAAAGCATGTATTTCCAGATATGTGCAAGTTGAGAGCTGCCTGCAATCATGCTGTGTTATTAAAGTTACAGACTCTTTATTAAATTTAAGAGAATGTTAGCTAATGTATCTCGTTTACTCGAAGTAAGTAAATACGTTTTTTCTCCCAGTTTTTGTTCGTTCTCGGTTGGGTAACCTTGGTCTGAGAAATGACACTAATTGGTAATGAATTGGTAATGGTCTTGACTTAGAAGATCCTTTTCTCCTAATTAACAGGCCTACTCAAGAAGTGGTAGCCTGCCATTGCCACACCACTGCCTTGGCAGCACCACCTTCACTGCCTGCTGAAAATATTTACACAACGACACCTCTTATTTATCTCTGCAAACACGCTTCCCTGGAACATGCATCTTACTGCCAATTTGCTTTAAATGCAAGAAAAACTTGAAACTGTTGCCATCATTCAGGAGAAAATTACGTATGAATTTCTTATCCAAAGTCCAAATAGACACGTGAGTTGTAAGGGGCCAGACAGAAGTGCTAGGACATGTTGAGATGTTTCCACTAATGTGCCACCTCTCTGGATGATCCCCCCCCCCGATGAAGCAAATCTCACACTCAGTTTCCAGACATGTCCTGTTCTTGCCACAGTACATGATGCACGTGGCCACGTAAAGTTGATGTAATGTGAGCAGTCAGATTTCAGGGTTCTGAAGAGCGTGCAGCAGTACAGCTATATAAATCACCACGAGTCGACTTGTTTTCGTGTTGGTCGCACCGAATTTATGTGTTCTTCAGGTTATCTGTGCTGGTCCTTTAAGCTGGATTTTTCGGGAAGTTGCACAAATTAAAATTATTTAAGAGCACATGATTGCATCATTTAGAAAGAGCAAGAAAATGCCTGATTACTATCTGAGCTAAAAGCTCAAAAGTCTTCAACCAACTTTCATTTGTTTAACCCTCCTTCATTCCTACTTATTCATCCCTCTATTTTCCTTTTTTTGTTGGGAAAATTTTGATGGAAAGAGATGATCCACAAAGTTTTTGTGGATGCAATATCAAAAAGAGAAATACAAGCACACTTCTCCTTAATGTGTGGAACATTTGAGAGTTGGAACTGTGGGAGGAGAAAAAAGGAATTAAATTCAATGGGAGAAAAATAGAGGGATGAAAAAGAAAGGATTAAGGAGGGTTAAATGGATGAAAGTTGGTTGAATACTTTTAAGCTGCACATTTGATGTCTTTAGCAAGAATGACTAAATGGGAGCAGTTCCCATACAAGTCTATGGGAAGGGTTTGATGGAAAGAAGGATGAAAAAGAGGGATGTGACTGGAATATCAAAAAGAAAAATTCAAGCACATTTTTCCTTAATAGGTGGAAAATTTGAGAGGTGGAACAGACTTTCTAGGTGTAAAACTGTAGGAGGAGATAGGTGCCAATATTTTGGGAAGAAGAAAAAAAATGTGAGAGAACATAGTGAATCGGGTATGGAGCCTCTTGTGCGTGTCATGGAAGAAAAAATATTATTTAGTTCCCTCGAATTACAAAAAAGTACCCTCGATTTAGTAAATCGTTCCCCTCGAATTAGTAAAAAGTGCGCTCGATTTAGTAAATTGTACCTCAAATTAGTAAATTGTACCTCAAATTAGTAAATCGTACCCTCGAATTAGTAATTCGTGCCTGCGAATTATGTTTTGCTACCCTATTAATCATTCATGGACACAGGGTCATGGAGTGTTTCGATTTAATGCATTCCTGTGTCCCAAGAAATAACAAATATAACAATATGTCCTGGTTTTAAGAGGCTGCCCATCTAACAAACTGTGATATTATACAGCAAGCATAATTCAGTTGGCATAGAGTCAAACCACCAATTGCACAAAAGTAAAGCAACACCTTTATGCTTCAGACAGTGGTCAATCACAAAATGCAATGGCTTTGTAAAACAAAACAATAATGCACTATATACTGTTTATGCACTATTAGATACAAAGTTTTGTCTATGAATGCAGTGTATTAAATGCACTGAGATGTTGACTGGAGCATCAAAAATGAAATGTTTAATATACATATAATTACATTTTACACATGTGGAGAGATATGTGTATATTTCTGAAAATATTTTTTCCCTTTGTCTGATCCCTGTGTAAGAATGAGACCAAGCAGGTATTTAACACACGAGGACGGGAGTGATGTGTGGAGCTACACAAGTGTCCCTGTTGTACGCATTAGCCACAGTATTTGTCGAGAATATCCATCGATTGATCCATTTATACAAATTCCGAAAGATTTCAGTTTATCATAGGAGTCTAAGTGCCATACAAAGTTGGGACCCTGTAACGAATATGCCCTCTGGTTAAGGCGTCTCATAATTCGAGGCTAGGATATACTAAATCGAGCTCACAATTTAGTAATTCGAGGCTAGGATTTAGTAATTCGAGGGTACGATTTACTAATTCAAGGGTACAATTTAGTAATTCGAGGGAACGAAATAATATTTTTTTCTACCGTGACGCCTAAGGGGCTCCGTACAATCTAGCGCATGTAAACAGCTATCACAATTACAACATTTAACTAGAATTTGCTGGTTAAGGAAAAAATTCTGGAAATCTATAGCAGCTACTATGAGTACAGATTCAAATATAACTACTTTAAGCCAACACCTTATTCAGCATAAACAACAAGCACCATGTAATATTCAATAATGATTTATTGGAAACAACGGATGTGTCACATTTTATTCTGTGGTCTCCATTCAGAAGATGGCAGGGGGCAGGGAGCAAATTTTAGGGCAGTGGACGTCTCCATTTTACCTGTAGGTTCATTCTAGGGCAAGGATCAAACGGAAGATGTGCTGCCAAATTTAGATGAAATAGTTCAAATGCTTAAAAATAAATCAGCCACTGACTATTGATTAATCTTTTTTCTTAAGAGGAAAAATTAAAGTTTAAACATAAAACGTTCTCCAGAATGCTTTATGATTTATGCTAATTGACTAATGTAATGAACCATTGTAATGTTTTTTAAAACCTAAGAAATGTTAAATATTTCTCAATATGTCTTTTTGTTTCATTGCCTTTATCTTTTAGTGTTTTGGGTTTATTACCAGTCTGTTTTAAATGTACTTATATTACACACTAATATATAAATGCACATTGTATATGATCAGTTCAATGCTATGGAAATACACATTTTTTAGATGGTAACAACCTTTTTTAAGATTATACGTTAAATTTACATTTATTAGACGATGTACAAGCATGCAGCTGTCAATGCTAACCAGGGATAAGTGTTGAGCTTCCAATGAATGAGCAGTGATAAGTTAGCATTGGAGCAACAGTAATGCAATATGTTGCATGTATATTTTTATCAGAGACAAGTGCAAAAATATTAGTGCATCCAGGGCACACAAAAGCCCAGGTCAGGGATCACAGATGAAGACAGGTTACTGGTTGCATGCCTAGTTAAGGTGTTCCCAGATCAGATGGGTCTTGAGTTGTTTCTTGATGGTGGAGAGGGATACTGACGACTTGTTGTGGATGGGTAGCTTATTCCACAACTCAGGAACAATACACGAGAAAGAAACTTTTCACATCGTGGAGGGATCACCATGCGGCATTGACTTGCTGACCAATAAGGATGAGACTGGATGTAGGTCCTGATTAGTGACTTGATGGAGATGGGTGCTGCTTGGACTTGAACTTGTTGGCAGTGTCTATATAAGGAGCCAATGAAGAGAGACAAGTAGGGGTGTAACGTAGGAACAAGAGAGAGATGCTGCTGAATGTTTAATCATCTGAAGAGGTTGGAGAGTGCAGGCTGGTTGCCCTGTCAGTAAGGAGTTGCAGTAGGCTTGTTGCGAGATGAAAAGCACCTGCAATAGGAGCTGAGCTGCATATTCTGACAAATAAGGCCTGATCTTCCTGATCTACAGAGCAAATCTACAGGAGCTATGTGGTCAGCAAGGGATAGCTGGTCATCTATTATTACCGCTAGGTTCCTCGTTCCTGGCAGAGATGTCATGGTGAATGGCAAGGCTGGCAGGGAAGACAAGAAACTCAGTCTTAGAGAGATTCAGCTGGGGGGATGGTCTCTTATCCAGGCTGCGATATCGGCAAGGAATGCAGAGCTCCGAGCAAAAACTGATGTCCTCCCGACTGAAGGCCAGGCACAGCTGAATGGTAGTTTGATAGAACGTGGCCTTAGGTAGGCTACTTGTATATACAACATACAATATTCTGGACTGGATGGACTTCTGTTGTTTATGCTATTTTTTGTTGATTAAATAAAGCTTATTTACTTATTTACTCATTGAGTATTATATTTCAACAACTCATACTCATAAAATCTGCCAAGATTGACCGTCAAATGCTCAAATCCATGTTTTCATTCTTAGAGCACCTAAATTCACTGAATCCTTCCTTCATGGGGTCTCCAGTGCTAGAGTTGTCTCTCCACAATTCCCATGCCACTATGGGTATGTTCCTGAACAGCTGCTGGACTTCTGCAGCAGGGTCCTCCTTGAACCATGTGAAATACCAGGCCGAGGACAATTCATGTCCAGGGGTCAAGTGTGAGATCTGCTCCCCTTTAAAAGTCTCAGCAACACTTTACTTAAAGCTCTCATCTATAATGCACTATCGGTGCCTTTGTCATCGGACATCATATTGTTGATTTTTAATATTTAATAAGCTCCAATGAAGCTCTCATCTGTAGTGCATTATAGATACCTTCATAATGCATTATAATGGCTCATATAATGGCCAGAATTAAGAATGCTTTGTACTGCATTATATCTACATATCTATAGTGCATTATAGATAAGAGCTTCATAAAGCATCCATAATCCATAATAAACATATACTATACAACTATAATGTGTTATGAATGTGTTCATAGATTCTTTTAGACATGCTATTCATAGGAAGTTTTACCAGAATCTCCATACTAGGGTGATATGGGAAATAGTATGTGCCTGTCATCTCAGTTCTAGTGTTTTCCATCAGTCTGTTGCTGAATCAAGTTTTAATTGGGGCTTTTGTTTTGTTTCTTTTTTAATGGGGAAAAATCCTCCGGGATGTACGTCATAATACCAATGAAGATGCTCCCTGCAATCAATACCTATTGTGTGTCTTCTCATTAGTTTTTACAGTTCATACTGTTACATGTGATTATACTGTATCCCCTAGTTTAGGATCATGTTTTTATGGTCTATTATAGTGTGTATGTGTGTATATAGTGTTTTTTTTGTCTCAGTTCCTATAGGTGTATTATTTGCCTGAGTTGGTTTAACTGGACCAAGGGCCATAAAAAAGATGATTTGCTAAACATTGATCCAGCATTTGAAATGTGTGTGTGTGAGGGCAGTACAGGGAATTTCTGAGGGCAATACAGGGAATTTCTGAGGGCAGTACAGGGAATTTCTGAGGGCAGTAAAGAGTGCTGGGAGTAATATTTTCGGTGCAAATTTTTGCCTTTCACCATGTCAATGATTCATGATTGATACTGGGGAGTAAGAAAGACCGTATTCCATTTCAGCACACAGACCAGAGGGAGGTTCCTTAGCTTTTTTTGTTGTGCACTCAACCGGAGGCATCATTTCAGCACCAATAGCAAAGCGAAACACTCCCAATGAACAAGTCACATTTTCTGCCACAATAAAGAGCCGAAGGGGTTCGGTGTTTGCATCAGTGCATTTCTGTAGAGCAAATGCGGCAGAACTGATGCCTCCTGTAAATGTGCATCGAGGGTCTTTTTTCTCCAGCTGAAGAGATAGAATTGGTGAAATGATATTGATTCGTCCGTTTCAGTCGGAGCCTTCACTTTGCCTGCCTTTGATTATTTGTATAGCATTTGACAAAATAATTTGAGGTTCAAACCGATTTGGTTTATGGATAGAAGGTGTGATAGTCGTCACTATTTATTGTAGACTCCCATACCTAGATAAACAGAATCCTGGCAGTTAGTCAGGGGGATATCACCAGCCAAAAACTGTATTAATACAATGCACATCCAGCAGCCTTGTTCAGGCTACTTACAATGCCCGTCCAAAAGTCGCCATTTAAATTTATATCAGCAAATACTTAAGAGCCAATGACTGGATCATTATTACAGCTCAGCAACATTATGCAGCAATAAAGT
>JAODJU010000018.1:23265753-23292526 GCA_026776725.1 Gnathonemus echidnorhynchus
CCCCCCCCCCCCCCCCCCCGCTAACCCGTATAATGCAGATAGAAACGGATGGATCTTGACATTTGAATCTTCAAACATTAACAGATCATTCGTATTTATGGGAGATTGAAACAACGTCGAAATAGTGCCACCTAGAGTTGCTGAAACAAATTTGAAGGTACATTTTAAGTGTGCATATTAAGCATTATGAAGAAAGTTCCAGTGTACTTTGGCATACTTTTCAGGGAATTGTGCCTTTCCCTATTGCTTTGGGAGCATTGAAATTGCTGCTACCACCCTTCCTGGGTTAAGCAAAATGATATTACTGAAGCTATAAACAAATATTTTCCCTCGTGATTCAATTTGCTTGTGCTGGCTAACTTACACGCTCCGCATTCTTGACGCAAAACGGAAATATAGTTCTTCTTACAAAGAACTATAGCGATGCCATGTTTAGAGCTTGCATTAATTTATCTACTTGCTTAAAATGCCTGTATTTCTATTTTGGTGATTTAGCGAAGAGAACATGTAGGTCATACTTAATACGAACACCTTCATTTATTCATTGTATACTTCCAGCTATTCACAGACCAAACAAAACATAAAAAATTAATAACACAGGCTATACGTTCAATTGACAATCTTAATAAACCACAATTATTTGTGTGTGCGTGTGTGTGACCAAATGTCCCCCAGAACAGTTTTTTGTTACATTGTGGGGACCAGTTTTTCAGTCCCCACAAAGACCTGTGAATGCAATCAAAAAACTAAAAATGCCAAAAATCTCCTATTTGGTTTGGATACTTATGGTTAAGGTTATATGGGATTAGAGTTTTCCCCATAGAAATGAATGGAGAGTCCCCACAAAGATATAATTACAAACCTGTGTTTGTGTGTGTGTGTGTGTGTGTGTGTGTGTGTGTGAGAGAGAGAGAGAGAGAGAGAGAAACTTCAATATTTTTACTTTTGACAATATTACAAAATCATTAAGGTTGGATTGTTGTAATAATTACATATTTTGTTAATTTGTCAATCACTTAATAGTTATGCATTTGACCACACAAGACCCGATCGCTTACAAGCACCAATAGAAAAAAATAAATGTGAAACCTAAATCATTTTACATCACACCATATGAAATATTGATTAACCCCCCCTCCCCCAGTGTGCAGATAATATCTATGTTATATAGTGTAGTTCTTCCAGCTCCATGTTGAGAGTATTGTTGACGACGTTGAGAGCGTACACTTAGGCCACCAAACGGTCCACTAATGTGCTTGCTGGATTTATTGTTTTAATTAGCTCCTCAGTGCCGTCTTATAAATTGTTTCAGTTCCACCAACAAAAAGGAAGTCAGCAGTGTGACCACGTGTGAGGTAAGGCATAGTCAGTGTAGCCAGATTTAAATGAAGACTATGGAAATATACAGTATAGATTACTGAACTATATTAATGCAGCATGGCGCCTCACTGTCACCTCACCCCTGTGGGACTTGGGACGGCGTCTCTGCCATGGATCCATGTGTGTGGAGTTTGCATGTTCTCTCCGTGTCGTGGGGGGGTTCCTCCTAGTGTTCCAGCTTCTCCCCACACTCCAAAAACATGCTGAGGCTAATTGGAGTTACCAAATTGCCCGTAGGTGTGCATGTGTGAGTGTGCCCTCTGATGGGTTGACACCCTGTCCTGGGTTGTTCCCTGCCTTGTGCCTTTAGCCTCCGGACCCCCCGCAACTCAGAACAGGATAATTGATTTCAGAAAATGGACGGATGGGCTGTATTAATCCCCAACATCATAGCTTACAGTTCATTTGGCGCACATATTTATGCAAAGAAGTAATTACATCTCAGTGTATTCAGCAGCAAGAGTGTTAATCAATATATGTGGTCATCAATACAAAAACATAATTTCGTGCAGTAAATATTGTGCACCATTGCTACAATGACATAGGAAAATGCCATATAGTCATTATATATTTGATAACATACTTTAAGTGCCATTCGTATATAATTGTAAATTGTCTAAATGCTCAGAATATTGGTTTGGTGGGCACTTGAATAGTTTTATGCAGAGGTGGATAGTTCAGATCCAGTAAGTTAAAATCCAGACCAAGGTTTTGTTTCAACCATCCAGTTGAGTACTCTGTGACTGTGACTCTTTATGCTTAACTGGTTGGTAGAAACAAAATCTTGGTCTGGATTTTTACTTTCTGGTGTTACGTAAAAAATTGAACTTTCTACTTACTCTTAAGATGTTAATGAAAGGTATCATTGAGAAAAGCCGCAATTTCTTTCTAAAAATGAGTATGAAAATAGTTTTTCCATTTATTAAGTGTAATATCTACACTTCTGGGCCAGGCTGTCATTCAAAGACAGAGAGATAGACTCCTGTAACCTGAAGTGACAAGTTATATACTTTGTTGAAGCCATTATATGCTCTGGCCTGGGGCAGGACACCTGTTTCTCAGAATGCTGGAATTAGGTTATTTATACCGGCGTATTAAAGTAATACTTCAAGCTGGCTCGCAATAGCAGAATTCAGTTCTTCTTTTTTCTTTTTGATTATGTTGAGAAGAGAAAAAATGTGCATTGTGACTCTGGGTTCTGGCGTCTCTGTTTCTGTGAAATGCGTGTGAGATAAATAGAGAAAAGGGGAGGAATGAGAGATGCACTTCATGCCTGAGTGGCACATTAGTACTGCTTTGTCTTTTTATTCCTGTTTATTATACCATTGGCCCTGTACAAGCAACATCCTAACTTATATACCTGAATATATAAGGCCGAATACCTGAATAGTCAAGTCAGTGTCTATTTATGATGCACATTTAAAAACAATCCCCAGCTCATAAAAGTGCTGTACAATTTGACAAAATCAAAAACATATTAAATTGGAAAAATAAAAGACATAACATGGCACCATGAAATAAAAACAAATCTAATGCAGAAGCAGATTAAATAGAAGCAAAAAACAAATATAAAAAGTAAATGCATAAATATTAATATATAAATTAATTATATAAATTATGGCCCGATTCCGCTTTATGTTAAGTGTAATTACCTAGAGTCTGAGGGAGTCTCTGGTGCTGGTATGACGTATTGGTGGGCTTGCTGCTCTGCTCTCCTGCTCAAAGCACTGGTAGGGCCTTCAGAACTGCTGCTGATTGCAGAGACGGATACCTGGGGCTGTCTCAAAGGGAGCATGGTCTGCACTGGTCACAACGTGCAAAATGCAGTGGCTGCTTGCAGGCGGTGTGATGTTCAGGAGTTACACCTACAGCGAGCATCATACGAAAAAGGCAGATTGAACCGGAAACACTGATAGCATCTGTTAGGCATTATATCTACTTTGCTGAAATGTAGGACAAAGGTGGTGCTGCGATGCACTGGTGTAATCAAAGCACTGCATTCCTGTGCATTCAGATTCTGTTCAGGTCCTGCAGTTTGTGATCGGTATCAGAATCTGCATCTGAATCAATTTATTTTCAAGTATGTTTACAGATGAGTAATTTGTCATGGTGAGATACTCTCAGGCCCATAAAAACACAAGGAAGACAAATAAAAATGAACTAAATGATGGCACAAAAAATAAAAATTGACTGTATGACAATACAAAGGATAAAAATTAAAAAAGCTAAAAATAGTAATTTTAAAAAAGTCCTTTTTGAGGACATTGGAACACACCTGGAGTGATTACCATGTTCTCAGTGCTCGTGGAAGTCCATGAGTCAACCTAGGCAGGGTTCAGTGCCAAATTTCATAGATTATTTATTTATTTTTTGGGGGGGCTGCTTGCTCCAGCGGCTTGCTAATTGGCTCCCCCTCAGAAGATGGCGCCCAAGGCATCATCCCATACCCCATCCCCATCCCATACCCCATCCCATACCCCATCCCACACCCCATCCCATACCCCATCCCCATCCAACACCCCATACCCTATTTACAGTGCCTATGAATTACCATGTGTCATTTGCAGGGATCCTATTCTTGACCTTAGTTCCTTTTTTTTCTATCATTGTTTTTTCTTCTTTGTTCAGAGAAATCCTGTAGATATGATCGAAGTCGATAGATTTTTATATTTGTGCAATTCGTGTATAAATTTTGCTGATATTAAATGTGTAATACTTTCATCATTATTTTATATATTGATGTTTCTTTTGTGTGGAATAATTCATTAGCATGGTCAAAGATTACTTAGGAGATGCTGAGACATTTCCATGAGAGTAATTTAACGTTTGGACGCCAGGCGGCAGTGTTTGCTTATGAGCCAGCTGCTGTGACTGGGAGGTGGTCAGTAGCTGAGTCGACTTGGTTATTCCAGAGGACCCTTTATATATTCCTGTATATGAGAGGCTAGGCATCAGAAGCCTCCCCCCTGCACACATCTGTATAGCACAACAGGAAATGAACACTGTATTGTTCTTATGGGAAATCGTTGTGCTGAATCTGATCATGTGACTTCTGCTGTTCTGTGGCCATCAGGGGACAAGTATTGCATTGTGGGTCTTTAGGCATTAAGGAACAATATATGTTTCCTATTTGCCTTGGGAAACAAATAAAATGTCTGCACCAGTTTATTTTCTCTCCTCTCCAATAGCACCTCTGTTAAAGGTCTTTGAAACACAAGCTACCTCTTTCCATTTTCTTACATCAGGATTCTTTGTTTGGGATTTTATCCCCTGCGATTCTCAGTGGTGCATTTCCTCTTTCCTCACAGGTTCATGTGATTTTCTGTGAACGTGTGAGCAGGACTTTATTATTGATATAAATCAGGTTCACATTGGGCCACTAACAGTGAAACCTCAGTTTCATACAGTATGTTTACTAAGACTGTGTAAATCATACTGACAGAACAATGAAAACTCCTGCATTATTTAACAATTAATATTATAACAATTATGTTGGAGTAACATTTTTCTATAGATAATTGTCAATAATTGGACATCTGTACAATATAAAATCTCGGAATATTTGAGCTATTTTGAATTTAGTTAATGTGTTTTATAAAAAGCAGAGCACCTTAATACAGCAACAATATTTCCACTTTTTTCTTGTAATATTCCCACGTCTGTGGTAGATTTTGATGGGTGAAATGTCTTCCACAGCAAGGTCCTGAAAGTTACGCTGAAAAAGTCACCATTTTCCTCTGCTTTCTTCTTCAGTTGCTCAAGCTTGGAACCATTTGCCTCGTCGTTTGTTAAATAAATTGCTTATTGATCTGTGACCAGTAGGACAGAAATAAATAAATTCATTAACAAACAAGAGTGCACTAATTCTGTTTGCAGGTATCATTAGCATTATACAATTATTCGATTTCATGCTTAACACTCGTGATTTCTCAGATGTTAATGACAAGGGCCAAGAAAATATTTCCATGTAACCTTAGCTTCCATTCAAATGAAACTTGAACTAACCTTCCAGTGGTAAAAGTTATTATTTGCTACTAACTATGCGTGATGTCACCTCTCTGGGCAACATCCATAGGGCTCAATATAATATCGTTTTAGTAAATATTTGCTTTAAATCTATTGTGAGTGCCCTCGGTATACAAATCGCCCAGAAAGCCAGACGAGTCGCTCTCTTTTCCTGCAGATTTGAGCGCTGTGACAAAAGTGCTTTTTGATTATATGCAGGAACAACAAGGCAATTACATTTTTATAACTATAACCACAATTTCATACCACAGGTACTCAATAATGTAAAAACTGACCATAAAAGACAAGAATAACAATTAGAAAATTACAGATAGTTTATGATACTCTGCAAAATTATGTTTTGGATGGTTGAATGTGAAATGCACATTACAGAAATGAGTGAAGAAATTGTGACGTAATTGAAAATTTTCACAGAATTCTCCATAAGTTAAAATAATGAACTCTTGGAACAGGATCATCCAACTCATAAACCTTTATTTATAGCAACTTATTGGCCAATTTATCAAATTAACAACTTGCTACAAACAAGATTTATATCTAATGTAAACCACATTTATTACATTTGCTTAAAGTATTTAGCTAAGCACATTTTTCATCCAGAAAATGTTGCATAAATTATGCTTCATGGTAAAATGCTCAAGATTAACAATGTATAGTCTGTTTTTGTTTTGATAATTTAAAGATGCAGTAAAATAGGTATTAGAAAGAGAATGTTTTATATCCTAATGCCATATTTCCCTAATGTATAGAAATAAAGATAATAAATATCACCCATAAAGGGGACATTATCTCTGATGTTGCAAAGTCACAATAATGACCCCGATATCTTTTCCGTTGAAACAGGCCCAATTATGAATGCCAGGCCTTTCAAAAGTTGTACTTAACAAAATGAGATCAAGGTACATTCAGATGTCCCTGTGTTTTCATCTGGATTAATTAACCATAGATTGATTTTTGTATGATTTAAAACAGGATGCACCACCCTGAACTGAACTGATACTGCACTAAGCATTCAAATCCAGTATATTCCTTACGGGGGGCACTCTTAGCTATTTAGTATAAAAAATATGTGCTATAATCCTTCAATATGGCTTTGATTAATACTGGAGGGTCACGTAAAAAAAAATAAATATGGATGTTGAATTATTTTAAAAAGGCATATATACCTATCATGCAAACGAATATCTCAGTCAAGACAGCCTTTCTCAAAGGTGTTATCACTGCTGTGGGGCCCAGGAACTAATGCTCTCTTTATTATTTGAATAATTAATAAATATGCATACAAACACTTAAAATGGGTAATACACCTTTGTGCACCTTGGAACAACTCGACGAGTAGCATTTAAATATTTATTAGCTCATTTAAAACATAGCTGAAAACATCACTCACGAGCTGGAGTTATAGTGATAGGTAATTAGATTCAAGGCCTTTTCAATGGAGCTGGATTCTACAATGTGGTCACACTATAGTAAACTAGTTTATAATTAGCTGCAATGGCAGAATAAGTTACCGAGGCCCTTCCAGGCTATGCTACTGTTACCTGAAACAAATTCCATTTTGTCTGTGGGCAGAACGCAGAACTTCTGCAGAAATCAAGCCTCCATTACAACGGGTGTTTCAGTTTGGATTTAACACAATTACAGATACACAATCAATGCAGTTTTCTTGTAGAAAAACACCAGTTGTGTATTTTTGAAGGAGAAATGCTCACAACTATCTTTTTGAACAGTGCTGGACGTGCTTTAAAATTCAAATAAAAATTTTATTTATCATACACAGTATGACTTGCAGTCCGTGACATAAAACACAACAGTGGGATACAAATGTAGCAGGTTTAGACAGGGTTAGGTAAAGTAAAGTAAACGAATGAAAAAGGTTCTTGTGAAGTCAGTGAGGAACACACGTGTTGTAAAGAAAATAAAAACCACTGGAATCTGTAATGGTAATTCATCCACAGACTGCATGCAGCCATTCACCTGAGAGAGGAGAAAAAGTCGTTCAACTCAGAAAAGGACATGCAACATTCGGGAAGTTTAATGTGATCGAATAAATATTTAATTCTTGTTTGCTTGTGGGTAGTCTTCAGAACAAATTAATCTCCTGAGGGAACGGGCAGGTTGGCAAAGAAACGTAACAGCCTTTCACGTGCTCTTGATAGAAATCTTTAAATATCCCCATGTAGTTTCTTATTCTATATAAAAATGTTTATGTGTATTGTGTGTAAGAACCTCATTCATTTTGCGTTAGTACAATGGCCACCACAAGGCTCTCCTAATGAACCTACAGCTTTATATAAACTGCTTTTGTGATCCATTGCACCTTTACATGCAGAAACAAATTGCCAGTTTAACAGTCGATCTGAATTTTCTATAAATACACTGGTACTGGAGTCTACTGTCGCTTCCTCTTTCAGTTTCTACTCTCAGAGCCCTTTGCTTTGTTACTTAGGTTAGCAATAAAAACAGTTTGACTGTCTCAGGGTCAGAAAAAACAGATGTTTATTCTCCTAAAGTCTTCCTAATGCACAGAGGAGCCCTTGTGAGATATATTTACAGAGCAGTTCAACACACAATCAGGAGGTGTTTGCCTTCAAGTGAGAAAAAAAATATGTTTTCAGCAGTATTCTGTGGCACTGGATAAAAGTACTGATTGATTATAGCCAGAAAGAACAATTTGCACTAATTTCATCATGGTTGAAAAATGGCGAAATGTTCTACACACCACGGACAGTGTTGCTTTCGTGAAGTTGTCAGGAAAAATTAATGCAATTAACTTGCCTTTAGGTGCAAAGCCGACTCCTGCATGTGACATTGCAATTCTTTTATCTGCAGGGAGAGGAAAAATAAAAAATAATTTTATTTCTTTGTTGCCTTCCCCCCTCAATGAGGCATTTTCCTTCAGCAGATGTGTAACCTTTGTTTTGAATACCCAGCAAGGCACTGGGCATAGTAACCGTGGCCAGTTTTGCTTAATAGCACAATGAACATACCACCAAAGTGAAATTAATGTGGTTCAGTGAAGTATTTAGGCAGACCAGACTGGCATGTTCTGTAGATGCCTTTAAACAAAGTTTCATTTAGGTAAGGAAGGCGATAGCTGCTATCAGCCTGACATGAGAATGAGCTGGAACAAATGCTTCATGCAAACCCTGTTCTGCACCAGTTTCCCTGCACTTACAATCATAATAACAATCAGAACTCACTTTATTGCCACTATGTATGAACATACTAGAATTGTCTGTGGTCCAGTGCCGAACAAGAAGTACATAACAGTATTCATAGTAAACATACAGGGAAACACTATAGAAAACTATAGAAAAACAAACAGGAATGCAAACATTTCCAGAAGACCATTATACATTATACAAAGTGCAAGACATCTTAAGATAATAAAAAGTAATATAGTGCAAGAAACGTAAATTAACTAGTGCAAGACCAAAAAAAAAAAAAACAAGGTTGTTCATTATAGTACAGGTTGAAATGATATTGCACATATACGATGTCAGTCGAGGGGAGGGGGAGAATTGTCCCGGGGTGACGGGATTGCATCTGCAAGGATCATGAGACAATGATCGTTCATCATCATACATCCTTCCACACTGTTAAACCACCTTTTTGTTTCTTTGCTTAAGCAAATAAGCTGCAGATGCAGACATACACAGGCATCTCTCCAGTCAGCTCGTTGACGGGGTGTCGGAGTACATGGGATGGAGACGTCACATTGATTAATAACTCTGCACAATTACAGCACTCAGTTTCCTCAACCTTTGAGCCATTTCATAAACATAGTGCGACAGAAAGGCTGTTATTTTAGCTCCTGACAGACAGACGTCACCTCTGTGTCGACATCAACCTGAGACTTGACCTGATTCTGTATTTTTCTGATGGATACACACACACACCGAAAGTGACGATTGTCTCCATAATTTTACATAATGTTGAATGAAGTTTCTTAGGCAGAACAGAATGGCACGTTTTGTATAACCTTTATATAGGCTGACTTTTTAGTATGCCAAGAAATGGAATTTAAATACCCTTGGTATTGTACAGCTAACACAGTTTCTTCCCCTCTGTTCGTTAACTTTCTCAGCCTAAGATTAGCTTTTTTTAAGGAAATATCTTGATTTTTTAAATTAGACTCCAAATAGAAAGGTATAATTACACTCTAGGAGACATAATATATAGGCCACAATTTAACTGTGGGGTTTAAGTTTCATTAGTGTTTAATTACAGTGGTTGCAAACTATTATCCTTTGTCAAGTATTACTAAAGGACTCCATTAACCATTATCAATCAGCACCGGCCAATCAGGAAACGGCGTGTAGATATGCACGACAGCGGAATACTGATCAAGGAGCATGGAAAGCGGGCTTCAGTTTTGCAGTGACACATGGAGATTTACTATAGGGAAAGCAGTGTAAACGTGAGAGATATCGGATAACAGCCACCCCCATATCTGGGATAATTCTCCTGTGACAGTGGCATCGTTTACACTATAAACTATGAGGTACTTTGTGAAAGATGTTACAATTGCACACTTGTCAAATGGGATTTAGCAGAGCTGACTTCGTGTAAGTGGAAGGGACCCAAATAAATGGCAAATTGGTTCCTGTCCCTGTGTATGGGTATGTGTGTGTGTCTATAGATCACAATAAGAAAGACAGAAGCGAGTTATAGAAAAAGTACCACCCTAAAAATAGTATAAATTAATTGGCAAATCAGTAGAGTGGATCTGCCTTATATGTAATTAGTTTTTGGATTATTGCTGAGGTAAAACTATTTTTTCTAACTAATTTTTCACAAGGAGCAGTACTTGAAAAGGTAATCAAACCTTTATTTTAATGATGCTGATAGGCCATTAAGCATTAAAGGAATGTCACAGTATCGAACCTACTCATAATTCTGGAAACTCTCTGCTGATTTTGTAGGGCTACCAGCATAATTAAAATTTTAAGCCGACTGATGACGATGCCATAGGAGAGAGTTTGACGGAGTCCTTATAAATTGAATGGCTGTAAAATTCAGCATCTTCTGTGAACAAAGGTTGAAGGGAGAAGAAACATGGACCATGGAAGCATGCTGACCCTTGCCTTTGTCTCCAAGGTTGTTTTGGACAAGATGATTTTTGTTGACTGCGGTCTACATCAGTTATAAGTCTTTAAGGTCCATTAAGGTGGCAAATCCCTCCATCCGTAGGGCTAATGTCAGTAGCGTCTGGACCAGGGCAGATGAGGAGATCTCTGTAGACAGATAAAGGGCAGGAGATGAAGCCTGTCAGTTGCGTCAGAAGGGAGGTCTTGACTTGGCTGCGGAAGATTGCTAGAATGAAGAGTGACGTGGTTGAAGCTCACATTGTCACCACCATGAAGCCCAGGCTTTGCACGTAGCGCTGCGTGAGGACTGTCCGAGGACATAGTCAGGGTGGGGGGGGCCACTCCCCGCCTGGGGGCCATAGATCCCATGACACTGACACGCAAGCACATCTCCTGTCAGCAGTACAGTGAAGTGGCATGTAGCTGGCTTTATTGATATGGTATGTGCCCAGTTGTGATGGCACAGATCTTGCAGCGCTGCCCCCTTGAGGGACGGGCCAGTATGGAGGCTAATCGGGGAACCAGGACCTTCTGTAGCTAGCGAGATGATGAGGGAGAATGGACATTTGTATGGTGGGAGTGAGATGTCCTGATTCAACACGGTACTACGGGGGATCACCAGTTTATGCACACTTATCACAATCATGCATTTTCCACAAATTCCCTCCGCGTTCTGTACATATCGATCCAGTGTGTTAACCTATTATAGAGCCTCATGGCTACACCAGCCATTGTATGATATCATTTTACACACTCTAAGCACGGACATTTAAAATGTCCACCAACTAATTTTGCATTCTGGAAAGTATTTTCTTTCAAATGTTCTTATAGGCTTACATAATAATAATAATAATAATAATAATAATAATAATAATAATTATGCATCTAACCAACTAATTTTGCATTCTAGAAAGTATTTTCTTTCAAATATTCTTACAGGAATATTAATAATAATTATTATAATAATAACAATGCTTCACACCACATGCTGCTTGTGAACTAAGGACTGCCACAGTTTGTTCCCATTGAAAATGCATCACCTGATGCCACATTTTCTTAAAGTCATTATACATTTGAGAATGAAATCAAGCACTGATTTTAAAAACTGAATATCACACCTGGAGATATTTGAAGCAGACCAGTAAGAATTGTAGTGTTATTATAATGAAAGATGCTGCTTCTTTTTAAGCTAAACATAAGTGATTAGAATCAGATTCTTGCCCTTAAAATGCACTGTGAAGAAAATATATTCAGTGATAATTACAATCAATTGCATAGTGTAATTTCACAACTGAGTCAAACATAATTGTGTCTAGAAGGCTGTAGTGAACACAGTGAGTGTTTCGAAAACAATGTAGCCAATCAGTAAAATCTATTGATAAATGACATTCCTACATATTTATTGTTACATAGTAAAGTGCAACCAGGCATTTAACCACAGATCTTAAACATGGGGGCATCCTGATGTATGCCTAGGGTCTAACGATCCAAACTGTAGTGAACTATATGTTTATATGTCAGTATAGTTATTAATCTTTGAATGAACTCAAATTCATTCTCTCAGCTACCAAGAGCTATAACAAGCACATGTACACCATCACAGTAAAACAACAATCTAAAAGTGAGTTTTTTTAGGAGTGGAATTCTACATAGACACAGATCACCCCTCAGGAGTGAGTCTGAGACCCCTTTACTTAGAATGTAATGAGCTCTAGTTTTGATATGACAATGCCCAAGTTTACCTACAGAGGGCACCATTAACCATAGGTGAGATTTATTATTGTTATGGAAGCGTATGGTTATACTCTCTGTATACGGGCTACATTTTCTCCTTTTTCAGATGCCCCGCTGGCCATTGCATTGAATGAGATTTTTAAAGTGCTACGGACACCTGCAAATTTACAAATGTGATGCACAAATCCCTTTTGTACTGTATTGTAGGTTTGTGGGAACTTACCCAAGTCAGAAAGTCAGAGTGTGCAAATCACATCGTACAAGCTAACACCACTCCTCCTCTGCCTGTGGATTCTCCTATTCACCCCAACCCAAATAAACTTGCTTTCCATGTTATCACTTCTATCGATCTCATGTTTGTTGGCGCCCGCAGTTGCAGACTGGGATCTTGGCTGAACGATACTTCCTCATTGAAATGTTAACACTGCGGAGCCTAATTTGGCGGATTCGCTGGTGCATTAACAGCAGTGGGGCTGGCAGACGGCTGACAAGAACGCTGCTTTAATCAGTCAACCAACGGCAGGATGCGGCGGCAGCCCAGAATGAAAGAGAGGAAGACAGGGAAGCATTTATGTGCCACATTACCAGGATCGGTAAACATCCCCCAGGCTGAGAATCGTCGTCAATGGAAGTGCCCGTTCTTCGCCTGGGTGCTGATACTAAGCGGGTAAAAGTCTTCCACCGTTGTGGTGCTCAGGCATGTGCTTTGTGTGCCAGTTATGTTATCCTGTACCCTTAATGTGCTGGGTGACGTGCTTCAGTGTGCCTGCATTATGTAGGGCTTCTGCATGCGTGTGTGTGTGTGTGTGCGTGCGTGTGTGTGTGGGTCTTCATGCTCACCTTCAACTTCCAATGCACTGACTGGATTTGGGTGTTTCCAGTTTCACATTCCGCTGGATCTCCGGAAGATTCCGGAACGTAATTTGTCAAGGCCCTGCCAAAGATTGGGGGGAGTAGTGAGCTTTATTTAAAAAAGTGCATTTCACTGTTCATAACGCTGGTGCCGGGATGATCCTGCAGGGCAGCCGGAAGATGGGCGAATGAACGAGACATCAGTCAGACGCGTACAGTACTTATACACATACGAAAAACATACTGCCCATGCTGTCCCTGGACGAAAAGAACATCCGTCCATCTTTTATCTTTCATAATCATTTAGCCCGGGGAGGCTGGAGCCCGTCCCCAAAGGCGAAGGCAGGGCACGTCCTGGACGGGATGCTTACAGAGCCAGGAAAATATGTTGTAATGAATTCTTTAGCTTCCGCATAGTCTGTCTTAGTCTCCTACAAGACTGACACGTCTATACAGATGAGAGCAAAGCTTGGGGTCAGAATATGAGGTCAGCTATTCATGCAGCAGCTCTGGTGCAGTTCTCATGGTTAAGGGCTTTGCGCAAGGGTCCAACAGCGATATGAGCGCTCTGCCGGCTGTTGGATTCAAACTAGCAACCTCCCGGTCAAAGGTATAGAGAACTAATCTACAGGGACACACCATTAAACTGAACTAGTGACCCGAGGATTTCCATCCTAAAGCTTCTGCAGTCCGAACTTTTGAAGGGGGGGGGGGGGATACTCATCTATAGCTAGAGATCAGGCGATCGGTACACTCAACTGCTTTCAGTTTCATTGTATGATAAAATTAAACATAGAGCCACTGAAAAATAATATATCGGTTATTGTAATTAGAATATGGAAGTCTAGTTAAAAGTTCCTGAAGTTGTTCCTTGAGAATGAACATAGCAGTGCTTGGATACAATACTGTTATAATTTTTAAATTTGTAACTTTGGGTTCAGCATTGGCGGAGGGGGGGGTTGAGGCCTCCACCCATTTACGAGGGTCCACGGGGTTGTATTGGCTGGTTTTGATTATTGGGGGGGTTACAAGCCCCCCATCCCCCTTCAGTTTACTCTGACATGTTGACATACTGTATTCAATTGGATTTTTAGTTACGATTTTCAGAAATTGCTTCTATAAGTCTCTGTCACTACACAACAAAATGTCGCTCTAACCACGAAGACCACCTCAGCATGTTCAGTATAGGCATGCGTCTCAGTCTCTGACCAGCAAAAAGTTAATGATCATTTCACGCAGGCTGTAGGTCTGATATCTAATATCAGCAGTACGCGCGCGTGTGTGTGTATGTGTGTCCCTGGGGGGGGGGGGGCTTGCATTGCGACCTGTCTCCTTAACACTGTTGTGTCTATCTGAGTGAGTACAAGAGGCTGGGTTTAGAGACCATCCTGCTCCAATTATTGCATATGTTGCATTCAGAATCTTCTACAGCGAATATACTACAGTAACACAAAAAAGTGACACAGCACGCAGTGTTGATGGTTGATGGACAAGGGCTCTATGACCTGGGGTGCCTGTGTGACCTTCGTCGCGTGCCCTTACAGCGAGCCCCCCTGCGTGTCACACTGATGAGGGCAGGGTGATACCTTCTGCGCTGCCCCTGGTTCAGGGTTCATCATAAGTCACGTGCCACCTGCACTCGCATATTAAATTAACCCCCCCCCCAGATGAAGAATTAGGTGAAGCGATGGGACTTCTTTTCTCCCTTATCAAAAAAATGGATATTGTGATGAAATCAGATGAAGCACCCGATGCAGGACACACCTCAGGTCATCTGGAAGCAAGTAGAGAGAAACGTTATAGTGGACTTAAAGCGATTGGTAGATTTTTTTGGGTCCCCTTTAGGTGCCAATATTAATCTGGTGGTGAAAAAGAACATTCAACCTAATCAACTTCCTTTTGTGTTGGTTGTGTGAAAGATGCCATTGTTTCGCCTCTGGAGGTTTCATTAGAGCCGCTGTCGAGGGCATCGCATTGACAAAGTTGAAAAATGATTTATCTGTGGCCATGTGCTGACACCTCCCACCGCTGGAAAAAGGAGGGATCACATTTGTTTTTGGCTATTTGACATGCTCCAGAACGACTTGTCTAATGAGCTGAACCTCTTACGCCATATAGCTTCCACATTTCTTATGGTCATTCATTAGAGCTGTCAAAACTTTTTTTTTTCTTCCATAAAGTGGTTGAATTAAACACCATTAATTAAATATATATCATACACATATACATTATAAATTTATTATTTTATATCAGAATTACTGTAGTGGTCATCATTTATGAAAGGTTATTTTTGTTATTTTTACAACATCAATACTTTCCCTTGTGTTTTATTAAATATTTATTCTAATTAAATTTTTAAAAATCAATGAAAGGCAGTTTTTCTTTATTTGACACTGAAAATTTTGAGAATCAGTTATTTCAAAAATGCCAAATCCACACCCAGTCAGGTAAAACTTTAATCTTCATGCTTTTGTGATTAAAAGTGTTTCTGTATGGTATTAAAACATTCTCTCATTGTATGAAATAATATTGTCTGAAAGAAATCAGTGGCAGACTGGCTTTGAGAGAAAAAAATGGAATGGCACCGCAAAAACGCACACACACACACACACACAGACACACATGCAGGTTTGTAATTATATCATTGTGGGGACCCTCTATTCATTTCTATGGGGAAAACTCTAATCCCAACATGATGACCTTAACCCCTACCCAGCCCTAACGTTTAACTTCTGGCATTTTTAGTTTTTTGATTGCATTCACAGATCTTTTTGGGACATGAAAAATGGTCCCCATAACGTCAATATAACAGGTTTTTATTACATTGCGGGGGACATTTGGTCCCCACAATGTAATATAAACATAATCCATACACACGCGCACACACACATAATTATGGTGATACTTCATTGTATGCAGAAGAACTGAAAAGAGAGATTTGTTTGCTGGGGAGTTCAGGCTCTTTGTTGCCATGGCGCGTGGTTGCCGTGCGATGCCGTGTGGCCTAACACTGCGTGTCACTGCTGATTTTGATGAATGGGCGTGAATCTGCCCCCTCGCTCACCGTGCCACAATTCACAACAAATGCACCTCCTGTCGAGCCTGTTGTACGATCATTTGAATAATTTGGAGTTAATCATTTGCGTGTCCCAGCCCCTGATAGGAGGGCGAGGCCTTGTGGGTGAAGCACGGAGCTGGGACTTTAATCGGCTTGCCAACGAGGGGAGAGACAAATGGGCCCGATCCACAGAATCCAAATCTATGCCTCCGATGCAAAACTCTAATTAATTTTGTGTAGCGTTTCAGAATTGATTGTAGTCATTTCTATTTTTAATTTTTCTTCTCTTTCTTGGGCAACCACTCCTCCCCGATCTTTGTTAGTCATTAAAGACCGTGTGTGATTTCTACCATCTGTGTCTCTGTGTCTACACACATACAGGAACTAAATACTTTCTATTTTCTACCCCTACAACATGTGTGGTATGGAGTATATCACATGATCCGTCCCACAGTTACTGATGTCGGGCTTCTCCAGACAAAGTAAATACCCTTTAGAAGTAGCTGGACTAGAATCTGATTTTAATTTATCTGCGTACCTGCCAAGCTTTTGTTCTTGGACATGGTTTGTATCACTTAGAGAACATGGCACTTTGAAATTGAGCAAAATGAATGCGTATGATTACAGTATTGTCAAATACCTCATGTATAACAATTTTCTGTTTTTAATTGTACATCCCTCAGGGGACCCTTTTTATGTGTTTATTTATTTATTTTCGTTGCTAGTGAAAGGCAAGGAAAAAAGTAATTGTTTCGTTACAACCATTTTTTATATAATTGTTTGTTTAATAAACAGCAATAAAAACCAATCACCTGCGTTTTGCTTGCTACTTGGTCCCATTTTATTCCGATGCCTCTTCCTCCTGCTTTATATTAACAGAAGAGATATTGAGCATTTTGCTAATAAATATTTCAGCTTGCTTATGAAGGGCTAACGCTGTCACATTAATATGGAATTATAATTCTTCCAAGATTCATTATAATTTCATGGCTGTAATGACAGCGAGGCAGTGGAACATTTGCAGGCTTTTCACAGGACATTTATCCGCTACATCTCCCTGAAGGACACCTGCTTTTCCTTTTTTTTGAGATGGTGTTCTCCTCTAATGGAAGCTCAGCCTCAAAGCACAGCTGGGAGTCCAACGTGGACCTAAGAACAACATCATAACCTCAGCATTCCTCGAACCTCACTCCTTCGGGTTTTTTTGCTTTATTTTATCTTGATACTGTGTGTGTGTGTGTATGGGTGTGTGTTTAGGGAGGAAGTTCATTTAATTTCTTATCACTTACTACACAGCAATTAGGAATTAACGCCACCGCCTCGATTATTCTACTGCTAATAATTCTTCTGTTTCTTTAAGAATTGATTCTGGAGAAAGCATAACCAGGCGTGTATACATGGGTGGGCCCACAGGGGCACTGGCCCCTGCTGAAAGCTGATTGGCCCCGAGAGTGCCTCCTCCCCTGTCACTCACTGACTCAAAATATATCATTGGCTATCGATTAGGTTGCCTACTCGATATGAATTATGGCCCTTCTTATTCCCGACTATAAAAAAAATCCTAAAATCATCCCAGAGCATAACACACCAAATATCAACATTTGGAAACACTTTAAATTTCTAAGGATTCATTTAACACAACATAACATAACATTTAACATAAGTGTGATCTCAGTGAAGTGGACTTTGCCTGACTGACATTGTAATGATGTTATTGCGGCACGTCGACGGTGTCACCAAACACAAACGCCGACAAGAGCTTGTCGCTGAGCATGGTCTCTTAACACGCGGAAGGCCCACACACCACAAACATCTTGTTTTGATTTAGCGAGTTGGCACAGTTTGCTGTTGTGTGATGAACGACCATAACAAGTGAACAGAATGACAGAACCGTGGGGCAGCCTGCTGCATCGGTCCGGCCTTTGAATACTCACATGATTCTATGCACCACACAGACACATACACACACACATGCTGGGTAAACATATCTTTATGGGGACCACTCATTCATTTCTGTTGGAAAAATGCTAACGCTAGCTATGACAACCTTAACCCCCACCCAGCCCTAACCATAACCATAAGTAACCAAAAACATGAGTTTTTGCATTTTTAGTTTTTTCAGGAAACTGGTCCCCATAAGGGAAAAATTGGGTATTTCTTCTTCAAAAAGTTACTGATATCTTGTTGGATGGCTAGATGAACACCACTTTGGTTCCCAAACCACTCCTCAGGGGCACCTCTATACTAGAGGTTGAGAAAAACATTGGTATATTGCATGGTGGCTGCAAATACTGGGCTGATTTTCTGAGGGGTTTTGAAATGACTAAGCTAATATACTTTGACAGACCTAAAATCATAGTTCCACACTAACATTAGTTAAAAATAATATTCTTTGACTGCCTAAGACCTTTGCACCATACCTTATTTTTAAATGGACAAATGTAGTTTCCAAGAAGTTAGAAAGGTTCTCAGAAGATCCTGGTAAGAGGTTTTTTTTTTGTTCTGTTTTTCTTGATGCTCTCCAGAGGAGCCTGTGCGGAGTGGGGTGTGTGTATGTTGGTGTGTCAGGACACCATGCATTCCTATCACACACAATCCTTTCTACAAAACTTCTCCTGACAGCTCCCTGTCCGATTATATGAGCACTTTATGGGTATAAATATTTATGAAGCTCTGCTTTACTTGGGATGTTGCCTTTTCAGTGAGGTGCCTCTGATGAGAGGTTACTGTACTGTGTCATACTGTGGGTGGTGTTTCGGGGCGGTCTGTATGGGGCACAGCTCTGGTGGGTGGTGTTTCGGGGCGGTCCGTACGGGGCAGAGCTCTGGTGGGTGGTGTGTCTGATTCCTAAGAATTACTTCTGCCTTGTCAGAATTTATGGGCAGTAGTCTGAGCAAGACAGACATGTTTTACAATATTTACAAAATAATTTTGGATTTATTTACATGAGAATTGCAGGCTGTAGTTTTATAGGTTGATTTTTTCCCCCCTCATCTACAAATAAATGACATTCACCACTCTTTTGCCACCTATTTTTCAATAATTAAAAAATCCAGAAAATCAGGTACAAAAAAGAAAACCAAGAACACTTAGACTCTTAGACTTGTAATTTAATGGATTAAACGCAGTCCTTACATATCAGTCGGATTTCAGAAAGTTAACAAAAAATAAGTTTTAAAACTCATGATAGTATTTATCCATGTTATTGTTTCCTGCTTCCTGTAGTTACTTAGCAGATTATCTTATTCAGAAGGAAAGCAGGGTATAGATTTGGGTATGGATGTTAGGGACATGTCTCTACCAATATTGGGGGGGGGTACCAAAGGTGTATGGGAGTGGGGGCTTTAGGCCTGATTTGGTCCTTACGAATTTTGAAATCAAATCCACACCCAACGCATTTCTCAATAACTAGCCATTGCCACATAGATTTACTGAACAGCAAACCTGTACTGATATGAAACTATAACATTCTGTTCTAGAATTGTAATGAAATTCTGAACTATCAGGAGTTTGTGAACCATTCCTAAGATTTGAGCACAAATATTTACCCCCCAAAATATTGCAGGGTTTGCAAACCTAATTCAGTGTTCATTTGTTTAATTTACTTATTCATTATTCTGGATTTTCATAAAACATTTTGTCTTTAAATATAATCTGTGTTCTTATCCCAAATATGTAATGTATAAAACCAAAAGTTTGTACCATAAATATAATACTGACCGGCCTTATTTTATTTTTCAGCATCTATTATTATAGCACACTCTCTCCTTGCAGTACTCATTTATCACTGTCAGGGTCGGCCCGTCTGACCCTGTCCTATGTGTCCTGTCCCCTTTTGGCCTGCAGGTGTCGCTAGTCATCCTGCTTCCCCCCTCTCTGTCTTTTAGCCCTTTAGCCTCTAATGTGTTTCCCCACTCCCTGGGCTGCCTAGTAGGTCAATGGGTTGAGCGAGCGGCTCAGAGTCAGAACTCCTCCGTCATGAATTCTGCTATTTATTATTTATTGGTTTGCTGTTTTCCTTTGTGCCTGTTTTTGTCTTTGCTTTGTATCCTTGTTTTAGGTTTACCCTGTTCATGCCTTGTTAATTGTTATGACCTGCTCGTACGATCCTCCCGTGTGCCACGCCCCCTCATTAACCCTGTGTGATATCCCGACGTAACCAGCTGTTTCTTGTTGTTTCATTTAGTCTTGTGTATTTAAGTCCACGTCAGAGTTTGTATCCCCAGTTCTGTCATTGAAGTATTTACTGTGTGTCTGCCTGTTTGCCCAAATAAATCCCCTGTCCGTTGGACTTCGGTGTGCCTGACCTTGTTTCTATGTCCCATGCTCGCTCGCCCAACACACGGACATGACATTAATTTTATTCTGCTTACACTTCTGTTTCTAGTCTTCCGTAGTGTTGTTAACGCTTAGTGTTTAAGATTTCCTAGTTTCTGTGCTTGTTAATTGTAATTTACTCCACCTGTTGCTTGCTGTCCCATGCCTTTGCTGATTGGTCGTTTTTCATCATGTTCCACACCTGCTCCTTGTTAGCCTCTTTATCTGTGTAGATTTAAGTGCCTGCCCTCATTCTGTTCTTTAGTCTGTCATTCTAGTTGTTACCATGTGTTAGTAGCTGTGGTTGTTTCCTAGTCCGGCTCTTTGTTTTGCTCTGTTCCCTAGTTGTTGTTTTTCTTAGAGTTCCTTTTAGCTTGGTTCTTATTTTTCCTGTTCTGTTTTGACTCCTCGTGGTCCCTTTCTTTTCTTTTCCCCCTTTATGTTCCCTTTTGTTAACAGGTCATGGTTCATCCCTCTTTTCTCTCCTTTGCCAGATCCCCCCCTCATAACAATTGCCCAGCTAACTTGTTTTATTTATCTGAATATTACCATCAATTATTCCATCATGGCAACTCTTAAAAAAACATTTCTACTGTCAAAGAAATGTAATGATATACATGTGAACATGTGAAACTTTTAATTTGTCTTAATGTTAGTCTTAGTTTAATATATTTATCTGTGTTCCATAATTGCAAATTTGAATTCTGAAAATTTCCAAATAATGAAGTTTTACTTTTTGATGTCTCACAAACTGGTTGATGTTTTGCTCTGTTCTAATATGATATGGTTGGTCCTGCCTAAGGCCTGGCAGTACACAGCCATATTCTGTTCACGCATCTGCTTTGGCCGCTCCGCTACCTGCTGGAAACCTGATGGAGGTCTGACTGGCCTGGTCACCCTCCAGCAGCCGCATGAGGGAGTCAGCTGAGGGGCCTGGATGCAGCCGGGGCCAAGATCACTTACAAACAATAGCAAGGAAGGCGTGAATCACGGACAGCTGCCCGCTTGTAGAAGGGAAACCTCAATATTTCAATGTCCGGATGATAAATGGGGCAGACAAACAGAGCAGAGTCAGCGTGTGTATGCAACAGTCAGAGATACTGTTTGTGCCTGTAGGTGAGAGGTAGTGTACAGAAAGTTTTCATGAGGGATGTGTAGGGAACCTCCATAAGCACTATTCAAGAGCATTTTAAACATCCAGTATCATAAACGTGCTTATTTCTGTTGCTAGTGTTCCGTTTGGGTAGGATTTTGGCAGGGTGAGATCAACTCACTGGGTCCCTGACCACTAATATCTGTACTCTATTACACGCAAATAACAGACAAATGATGGATTTGAGACAGTTAACATGTCATTAGAAATGCTCGTGGCACTATTACCTGGACTCCTGATGTACTGGTTATAGTTTTAGAGGCTGAACTAACACTGACCTGGAGGCGGAGCTTAATATTAGCTGCTATTCACCTTTTTGACAGACATGTTCTGCAACTTACCATACTCCTCATGGTCTTTATGGCCAGTTTACCGTTTGCAGTCATGTGAAAAAGAAAGTATATCCAATTCTGGTTTCAGATTAAGTTCTATGGTTTTACGTGTCAGGACATAATTTTTAAAAAATCATGTGGTCCTTACCAGGTTCTGAAATTATTGAAATTTAACTTCAGGTGTAAAGTAACACACAACAGATTCCACCACGTCATTATTAATTTAACAAAAATGAATCCAAAATGGAGAAGCCATTTGTGAAAAACTAAGTATGATTCAATAGCTTGTAGAACCACCTTTAGCAGCAGTAACTTAAAGGAATCATTTCCTATATAATTATATCAGTCTGTCACATAATTGTGAAGGAATTTTGGCTCACTCTTCTTTACGACATTGCTTCAGTTCATTGAAGTTTGCGAGTCCCGCTATAGCATTTCAGTCGGGTTGAGGTCTGGACTTTGACTGGCCCATTGCAACACCTTTATTCTTTTCTTTTTCAGCCATTCTGTTGTAGATTTGCTGGTGTGCTTGGAATCATTGTCTTGTTGTATGACCCAATTTCGGCCCAGCTTTAGCTGTCAGACACTTGACTCTACGGTACTTCGGTATACAGAGGAGTTCATGGTCGACTCAGTGACTACAAGGTGCCCCGGACCTGTGGCTGCAAAACAAACCGAAATCATCATCCCTCCACCACGAAGCAACAGATACAGTCACATGGCAGATAACTGCTCAGTTGTACAATCACAGTAGTGGTGTATTCATATTTAGCTATAAACTTAGTCTCAAACAGCATTACTGTGCACTATCATATATATAATTGGCCAATTTGAGTGGCCTTAATATATTTTTGGAAAGGAAAATGAAGGTTTATTTCAACATGTAACAAAATGTATTGCCATGTATTTTTTTTTTTTTAACTGTTTTGGCCACAGCAAACTAAGCCTTATGTGACATTCTGGTGTTACATTTGTAGCTTTTGTGTGATGTGACTGTTTTCCATAATCTGTCCACATTGTGCAATTTGTTGCCAGGTTCTTTTGATTTTTAGGAACTCTTAGGTCAAAGGTGTTATAGTTGAACAGAGACTACTTCATTGTGTAACTGTTTTGCTGCTTCCGAGGAATAGAGAAGAAAATTGGTAAAATATGGAGAACTCACTCACTGGGGGTCCCCTGTGTAACACGAAACCACCGCAGAAATATCACAAATTGATCCAACCCCTCCAGTATAATGAGCAAGCTGGAATTGTGAAATACTTTCCCGGGAGAGTTTTCCGGCTTTCTTTTCCGGACTTTGGAGCTCTAGCAGATCAGACACGCTGTAGCCTTTAATAGGTGGTCTTGTCCGTTAAAGTTTCTTGCCGAGTGAAATCAGGATTACCATAATAGAGAATCAGGTCTCTCCTATTGCTCATATGATGGAACAGACTACAGATGTATGTCTTGGTAGTACCACACTTATTTTCATTTAATTTTGTTTTAATGACATTTTAGATCAAATTCCCATTAAAGCTATATGCATGGATACTTACAGAATCTTTTGAAAAACCAGAGCATCTGCTTGGAGATGAGTGGTTAGTATCATATGTGCCATGAGGATGTTGAATGATCTGAGTATTTTAAATAGGTACCACTCTGGCACAAATGAACCCACACACAGAATGTGTGTTGGCTGGGGCAGATGTATTGATTTTTTTTTTTTACTTCTTGGTGAACCCAAGTGGTGTTTGTAGTCTGTAGGGAGTGCCAGATGAAACAGTGCAAAAAGAATATAATCTACCTCTTTGCAAGGCTCCAGGTTATCAAACTCATTAATCTACATGTCAAGGTACCGGGAATGAATAATTGTGCATGGAATTTATCTGCCAACATGACGCTGACTGTTCAGCTTTCTCTCCTGCGCGCCGCTGGTACGCCGGCCCTTTAATTATGGCGTGCTTTGTCTTTTCTGTTTCTTGTCGTTTGGGGGAAAGCGTCAAAATGTGGACCACAGCATTTGAAAGGACAATTTGTCCTCTAGACGGCACCATTCTCATTACCAGGGGGAAATCCCCCCACTCCCACTCCCCCCACACTCACAAATTTGTTAATAATATCAGGACATATTTTCCCCCTCTCAGTTCAGTTTACCATTCTCTGCTTAATGTGAAACATTTGCCGTAAAATGAATGAGAAATGAATGACAGATAATTATGGAATTTATGTTTATAAATAGTTTTATACTTCTTTAAACAGTATTGTACCCTACTTTTCCTCAAGATTCCTTGCTCGCGCTTTGATATAACTGTCCTGTTGCTCAATTCGTTATTTGGCAAGAACAAAAGGAAAGAAGGAAAGTCCTGCAGCAAAGTCTGCGCCTGTGAAAACAGCACTCAGGCGTGGTCTAACATCGCTGCGGTGTTTACCATTTCTTGTCTTTCAGATGCATAAAGAACAAAGATTTACAGTTTCCTGTTTCGTCCTTTCATCCAAATTATCTTGAGCAGGAAAATTTTACAGATTTGTAAACAACTAATGTCCTACTAATACAACTAATATCATTTGCAAGCATGTCACATATTATTTATTCATTAGATGCTTTTTTATCCAAAGTGATCTACAATAAAGCGAAGAGGTTACAAGTTGTTTTGCTCCCAGAGATTCAATCCCCCAACATTTGTGTTGTTAGGTCAGTGTTCGACTTGTCCATTTACCTCCTAAGGGTGCTGATTTCACCCCCATTCCATCCTCCACTCTCCATTTATTGTGAATCTGTTCATTGTCTCGAAGAATGAGTTTCTTACTATATTTAGCAACATATATAATATCTATTTCAGCGAAGACTCTGCATCTGATTGTGGCAGTTCTATAAAATATTGTGGTACAATCGGTCTGCTTCCCTACCTAAACCCTGATTTTCAGCATCAGGCTTTTCCAACTGGGAGCAAAATGGCAAACCGAAACTGGAAATGGGGATTCCAGGTCAACCTTCAGAGAGCAGAAGTTTTCTGTTCCTCTGTCTCCTCTAACAACGCCCCCACCACCCTTTCTCTCCATTAAGAACCAGTGATTTATTTTAAACCACTACGCTGACCTCAGGGTGTCAAAGAAGGTGTTTGCTTAAATGGACATACCATAGTTCAAGAACATACTCTGCGTCAGAGATTTTTGTGTTTTAAAGGACGGTCACGTACTCGAAAAAACACAGACATGTCAGTCCAGAGTTTGAGGGAAGATTCTCTTGGTTATTTGAATCTAAATTCTCAATTTTGTAGCTTGAAATGAGAACAATGAAAGAATAAAAATGTCCGTATTGATCGTAGCTGTGTGAAAATTTTACCCATTGAGTTGCTGCTATGAATCTATCTGGATCCTTCTAACATGTGGATCATAGACAAAAGTGAAAGATTTCTTTCATGGGGGTACTTTCTTGCAATCTTATGTATGATATTTCCTGTAATGCAATGCACCTCCTCTGGTCTGGGAATGAAACCCTCCTATCAATGCATCAGGAGCTTGGGGAGAGATGGGAAAAGGTTAGGCCATAAAGGAAACAGATTGGGCAGGCGATGCATGCTGATGTAGGATTTCATCATACCCTCCGGATTGCAGATGGGATTGATGTGTTTTCCGAGCTGGGTCCAGACACCACCAGAGCCCTTGTATCTGTGGCCATCAACTGTGGATCAGGCACAGGAATCGTGGCAACTCACATTTGAGTAGCACATTGTTTTGCCCTTTCAAGTCACCGGAACATAGGTTCTATTACCATTGTACATGTTTTATCGTAATATTCAATGTTTTTAATATTCAGAATATTAGTAATCGGAATTGGGAATGCACACCACATAGTGTGTGTGTGTGTGTGTGTGTATGTGTGTGTATAGATATAACCCGTACTTTCAACCTTAGTGTGACACAAAAGCATTAATAAGACTGTAAGAGTACAGGAATATCATAGAAGCTCTCATAAAGAATCCTCTAGACCTTATCTAGTGCCAACTCTTATTTAGGACTGAATACTCATTCTATTATTTATTGGAACATACTGATGAAATATCATGCAACAGGCTTAATAAACGTTTTAATCACAAAAGTGACGCATTTCTTTAGAGGTTATGAAATTCAAATGTAGTTTACGTAAACTCAAGTAGCAAATTTGTTTGTGGTGTGTGGTCCAGTGGGTCAGGACACTTGTCTGTGATTGGAAGGTCAGCGGTTCAAATCCTATGGCAGACACATTGATTTCACGGTTGGGCCCTTGAGCAAGGAAGGGCCTTAATCCCAAATGCTCCAAGGACTGGCTGACCCTGCTTTCTCAATTGTGTGTCGCTTTGGATAACAGTGTCAGTTAAATAAATAAAATAAAAATACCACAGCCCTAAAGCCACCATTCCCCTCTGCTCGCCCCCCATGATGTCTTTGATTAAGTCATTGATTAAAGTATATAGTGCTCTATACCACTGACTTGTACAATGGAAAATACTCTGTTCTGCTCCCCACAAGGTCTTTCTGGGCCCAGAGTCCAGCACCAGCATTGATATCAGCAACATTTACCATGTATTCATAATTAAACATACAACAAGATCAAGACCACAAAGGGACAAGATCTGGAATAAATGAAGTCCGGACTGCGTGAAAGGGGAATGGCATTAAAGTCCGGACTGCGTGAACGGGGAGTGGCATTAAAGTCCGGACTGTGTGAACGGGGAGCGGCTTTAAAGTCCGGACTGCGTGAACGGGGAACGGCATTAAAGTCCGGACTGCGTGAACGGGGAGCGGCATTAAAGTCCGGACTGCGTGAACGGGGAGCGGCATTAAAGTCCGGACTGCGTGAACGGGGAAC